>JAXQQM020073950.1:0-124134 GCA_034641835.2 Pinus albicaulis | reverse complement strand
TAGTTTTCCATCAAGCTTGCATCTTCCCAATTTGGCCATTAGTAACTCAAGTTATTGATTTTGAAAGTTAGTGATTCAGTAGTCATTGATATACTCCACATAAATATTGACCTTTGGTTCATAAATCCATCATATTTATCCCACATTCATTGTGGGAAGGAATTTGTAACAATTTATAAGGAAATAAAATCACTATATTATTTTTTTATGAAGTAGGAAGATCCATAAATCCATGTGTATATTTTGTGTAGTGTAAATGTTTGGTCATCGCATCAACCTCTAGCTATCATGCCAGGTCACCTATGTCCAACCAAAGGCGTCCAAGTGTGATCTAGAGATACTATCACGTGTCATTAGGAGGTGTGACCAAGAAAATGGGGAAAATATTAACATATGATAATGTATGAAAATACCTCAATGCCCAATCATGATGCCAAATCACCCAAATATACTGCCACATGCCATTGGGATGTGTTCCCTAGCAAAAGGGTGAAAATATACTGCCACATGTCATTGGGAGGTGTTCACTAGAAAAAGGGAGAAAACTTAGGATATGAGAATGCATGAAAACAATATAAGTTGATCACTTTTAGGTAAAGGGTGAAAATATATGACGACATGTCAATAGGAGGTGTTCCCTGGCAAAAGGGAGGGAACTTAGGATATGAGAATGCGTGAAAAAAATATAAGTTTATCACTTTTTAGGTGATAAAAAATGTGAATGAGGAGAATAATGTGGAGTGTCAAAATTAGCATTGAGAAGTAAAATTTTTAAAATGACTAAGTATAGGTAGGGTTTATGGACTTGTGGGAAGCTAAAGTGAAGTGATGGAGTGGAGTGAGGTGAAAATGACTAATTGTAAAGTGAAATGAAATGATGTATTTTGGGAGGATTCATGTGGGAGAGTAAGCATAACAACCTTGGAGCCCAAGGCTAGTGCACAACCAAGAGACTAGCGACATTACATGACACCCCTCTAACTATAATGGGCATTGAGATGCTCGGTCCACATAGTAGATGATTTTGGGTCACCATGCTGAGTTGCACATGCCCATTATTTCATTAATTTGGAACTTGTACTAGAGAGCATGGCAATGAGAAATCCAAATTTGGGTCTCTATTTTTTATGAGTGTGGATAGATAGTAGCACAAAAAAAAATAACCGACATGATGACACAATTGACGTGATAGCATGGAATGTGTGAATGGGAATTTAGTTGGCTTGGTGCCACAGTATCGACATGTTGACCGAACTAATGCATGGAATAATTGGAATGGGTGACATGGTTGGCATACTGACTCGACTAAGTGAAAATCTAAACATCACCTACAGAATATTGACGGGAAAATTAGTCCATTCAACCCAATCGATGCATCGATTGGAATGGGAGTGCATGGAGTGATATGTATAGAGGATTATTTGAGTGGGAGAACATATTGAAGAGAAAGTAGATAAAATTCACCACAAAGTCCCACCACTTACTTGACGGGTATTAGGTATTTGGGGCTAACCAAAACATTTAGTCCTAAGTGCTAGTAGGTCCAAATATGGAGGTTGAAATTGAAATTTGGGACTTTTATGTCTGAAATATAGAAATAATATTCAAACATAGATGGAGAAATTTAGAGAATAACACAAGACTTCATACTCTTGTCACTCTAGTAATCAATGTAGCTGCTACATCCATGACAAGGAAAATTTAAGGATAGGAATTTATTCTGAAGTGTAAAATTTTTGGTGAAACCTACAAGACCTTAATATGTAAATCATAAAATGTATGGTTATATTTGTTATAATTTGAATTAATAAATTTTAGAAAAAATGGAAATTAGTGATTATGTTTTGGGAAAAAAGGTAGAAAATTAGCCCATAAGTAAAATTTACCCCTAATACATAATACATGGCAACTTGATAAAATAATAACATAAGTTAAATTCATTTTTTTAGATTACTTTTTTGCCTAAGCATATTGCTATAGATGAATTGTTGATAAATCAAAAACTACCTTAACCACATGTAAAGGATAAAAAAAGAAGAAAGAGACCTGGTAAAAGAAATAAACCGTGAAATAACAAGGTAAAATGTTGAATGGAATGGAAACTTGAAACACAAACAATAAAAATTTCATAAAAATTTCATAAGAATAACCAAAAAAAACTAGATATTCAACTTATTAACCTAATAAATGGCTATCAACAAGTGACAGTGAATTTATAATAAATAAGTTGGTCTGAAAACACAATATTTCATCACAAAATGAAAGAAACTATTTACTCGAATTCTCATATAGATCTTTCTTACAATTCGTTCTGGAATAATGTTAGTGAAGTCACTAGGGCATATTTTTCGAAAGTCCAAAGTTTCAATAATTGAGGCAAACCACTAATGGACTTATCAAATCATACTTTTGTGATTAGTTTGAACAATGTGCATATGAATCTTCCTTAAATTCCATTCTTCTCAAACAATCTCTTAGAAAATATCAAAATGAGAGTGGTAAGGTTGTGAATCACAATGTAAAAATAAATAACATGTAAATATATCCACGTGATGCATGTGGCTTCACAAAGTAAATGTGGGAACCTTTAAATGGACGACTTTAGGAATAGATAGATTGTAAAGTTTGGTGAAGATTTTCCAAATCAGGATATGATTTGCTTGGAGTAATTCTCAAGTATATTTAGGTTTGTTTAGGATTGGATTATGAGATGTGTGGGGACTAAATCTTTTTACCTAACTATTGGATTAGATCTTTGAAACTAATTCTTGCCTTCTCCTATGAAAATTGAATTTGACTACAGATTTATATATTTAGATTTTATATATTGTAGCAACATGAAACCAAGCAACCAAGAAAAATCAAGTGAATAGTTAATTTCATTTAATGTTAGTTTTAAATTATTAATAAATATTTTTATTCAATTTTGTTTTTTTATTTTTTATTTTTATATAATTAAAATGATATATTTATTAATATATTGTATTTTTAAAATTATAATATTATTGACATGCCATTTATTTATTAATATATGATATATTTATTAATTAAGATATTATTAACATATTTTTAATTTAATTTAGTTTATTTTAAATGAGGTAGCTCAATCAATTATTAGTTACTGGATTGTTGGTTTTATAGTGAAATGTTTTTTGGTCCGATTTTAGGAATAAACTCAAGTATAATTTGATTAATAGTTTAATAAGGTTATTTTTTAAAAGGAATATGTAATTATTAGATTGTTTTAAGGTTAGTGGAATAAAATTATTCTTTTGTGATTAAATTTTTTTGGTGAAAATCACATCAAAGTAGATTTATTTATTATTGTAAAATAATAATAAACTACTATTATTTTGATTTTATTTCTTATTTGAGTCAAACTAGCCCTTATTTTACAAACGGCTAGTTGGAGCTTTACTATCTATTTAAAGGGGTTACTTGATCTGATTTTCCATCTTGTCCTGATGATGAACCACACTGGCTGGTTCGAAAAGCGTCGACGAAATCTACTTTGATGTGATTTTCACCGAAAGATTTTAATCACAATGAAGCGAAATTCCTAAAATTATTCTTCGTATTTTTGGAATAAGTTTAGTAAAAATTATTAAATTGTTTGACTTGTAATTTAATAAGATTATTATTCAAATGAATTTGAATTTATAATTGGAATGGGTCATCTAAAATTATTAGATTGTTGAATTTGTAATTCGAATGGGTCATCTAAAATTATTAGATTGTTGAATTTGTAATTGGAATTGGTACCTTAAGAAAGTTATAGTTCATTACAAATTTATTGCATTGTAAGATTGAAGATTGATAGTTTAATAGATTCATTGTTTATTACAAATTTATTACATTGCACGAAGATTGGTAGTTTAATAAATTTATTTTTTATTAAAGATTTATTAGATTAAAGGAAAAAAATAATATTGATTTTTTAGTTTTGTTTTATTATTAAAAAATGAATATTTTAACGTAAAAATATTAAATTAGTTTAGTTATTTTCTTTGGAAGACGTTGAGTATGGGATTAATAAGCTCGCTAATGGTAAATATATATATATTGAAGGATACCAAGTTGAGATCTTTAAAATGGGAAGATATATCATCATTTCTCATCTCCACAAACTTCTCAATTTGGCTGCACAACATGGCTTCCCTAAGCTTTGGATGCAAAGCCTTATTGTGCTTTTCTTTAAGAATGGGGAAGAAATATTTCCCTCTAACTACAAGACCATTATGATTAGTGACATTATTTCCAAGCTATATGGGCTCATTTTGGAAAAGAAGCTTAGCCTTTGGCTTGAAAACCATGGTAAAAGAGATAAAGGGTAAGATGTATTTAGGAGACATCACTCGACTATCAACCATATTGTCACTCTCAGGATCATTATAGAGGAATCTCGCAATGGTAAAGTTGATATCTTCTGTAGTTTTTTGGACTTTAGAAAAGCTTTTGACACTGTTCCTAGAGATAAGCTCTGGAAGAGACTTGAAGAGATCATGGTTCCTCTTGCAATGCAGATTGTTGTGATCTTCCTTTAAGAAACAATCATTGCTAGGCTTTGGACCAACGAAGGGTGGTCCAAAGATATTTTATGCAATATCAGGGTTAAGCAAGGGTGTCCCCTATCTCCTACCCTTTTTGGCATTTACATCAATAAGCTTGAGGAGTGTTTGGAAATTACAGGCTACAAGGGCACCGAGCTTGACGGTATAATCATTACTCTTCTCCTTTATGTCGATGATATCATTCTTCTTGCAAATATCCATGATGACCTGGAAAAGAAGCTTAAGACACTTCATGTCTACTGCTCCAAGATGGGTATGGTAGTTAATATCGACAAGACTAAATTCATGATGATTAAATAAAAAAAGATCACTCATGGTAATTTATTCTATGATAACCATTGTTTAGAGTAGGTTTCTTCTTACAAATATTTGGTTATTAACTTTACTCATCAAATCAACTGGAGTTATAACATTGAGAAAAGGATTATTGGAGGCTGGAAAGTTTACTATGAGTTTGAAAAAAATTGTAAATCGGTAGATATTTGCATTTGGAGTGAAAAACGATTCCTCTTTGAGACTCTCGTTGATCTGAATTTGAATTTTAGTTTTGCTTTGATAATTTCAATTTTAGATATAAAACTTATTTACTGATCTTATGCTTGATGTGCAGGTTCCCTTGTTGCTTCTGTGTGTCAAAAGAGGAATTAAAATTGAATCTTATGAGTGTTTTTGAAAACATAAATCATGAATTTAAATGGTTGAAAAACATGAACATAAACAACAACAAACCATGTCAAATTGATCTATTAAAAAAAGTTTTATGAAGGAGTTCATCCCTCTTGGGCTACATCTCCTTGGTCCAGCTCCATAGCTTGGGCCACTGTATTAGCTCAAATTTTCTCAAAGTGCTATTTAAATGCATGAAATGATTTAATAACCCATTTAAATGATTTTAAAACATCAAAATATATCATAAATGACTATTTTTTTACTCAATTTGGCTACCAGATGCTCTGGGCATGGTCTTCCCTCTTGGTGGCCCTAGGCTTCAAAAATATTCAAGGTAAAAACAACTTTTCTATATGACCTATTCTACCTCTGAAACCTATTCCAATGGCTCCAAAACATAAAAATATACTTATAATGACTCTTCCTGCACCCAATTTCATCGAAATTTGCCTCAATTATGGAAAAAAACAAATTCTCCGGAAATTTCTCCACTAATTCTCGAATCTGGCCAGCTAACTCCGCTAAAACTAGAGCTATCCGCCAAAAATGGCGCTCCGCCAAATCAACTACTAAGATAAAACCATCATTAACTTAATGATAAGCATGGTTTAGTGGAATTTAGTCAGCGCTAATCGTGCTCTTAAATTCAGAGCCCTCCTGATCACATGCTTGGGTCACATGGTGAGGGGCTGGCCCCTCCATTCCGCCGTCAGACATAATTGCACATTTAAATATAATGTTGAAGCAATGATTTTCAATGGAATGGGCCTTGGCCCAACGGTGGAGGCACGATTTAGGTGGGTGGAGGTCATGGGTTCAAACCTAGACCTCGACCCCCATTCATTGTTTTTGTCACCACATAAAAATGCGGCATCGTAACCTTTGACCTCTTATATGCCAACGGATTTGATTTATATGTGCCAATGTTGATGTATTGAGGACTATGCATAGTTTCATGCCAACGAAACCTTAATACATTGCTCCAATGTATATTTAAATACTTTGCCATGCCACATTATAATATACCACATAATAAAACATTTTCCTCCACCATATGCCAACCTATGATTTGGTTTGAAATGATTTTGAATTTGGATTAATAAATACTTTGCCATGCCACATTATAATTACGTCGTAAGGCGTTCTTATTTGAAAACAACTCCCCTAACTACTACTATGTTCATGTCTGAGCCATTGGATCCAATGTGAGACGATTGAAATGTTTTAGGCTATTAGATCCACAAGTAAATAGTTTTATATATGCTTTTTATAATGTTAATTTTTTTTTTTTTTAATAAGTTAGATTGAATTTAGGTTTTGGTGACTTTGTCATATTACACAAAAATAAAAATAAAAGTAATTAAATAAAAAAATTGACATAATGTAATGAACATTTTAACTAGGCCAAGATACAATAAAAAAATAAAAATAATAAAATAAAATAATACTAAACTATAAAAACAACCCATGGTATTCATGTGGAATGTAGATTATCTAAAGGGGGAAATTAAGATGGCATAACTTTGGATCTACCAAGAGCCAAGAGGGATCAAATGTCTTGATATGAAAACCTCATCCCTCTAATCAATAATATAGATGTAAACTAATTATTTAATAAATTTATTTTTAAATGTTTATAACCATTATTCTTTTAAAAATTTACTTAATAAAATGTATCTAAATTTTCATACATCCAAATATACATATATTTTTTTTCTATATTATTTTTATTACAACTATTTTATTATTCCAAAAGTACATGGTTTTTTTCTGTTATATATTATTATTATTTTTTTTAAATAAGTTAGATTGAATTTAGGTTTTGGTGACTTTGTCATATTACACAAAAATAAAAATTGAAATAATGTAATGAACATTCTAACTAGGTCAAGATACAATAAAAAAATAAAAATAATAAAATAAAATAATACTAAACTATAAAAACAATCCATGGTATTGACCCATGGTATTCATGTGGAATGTAGTTTATCTAAAGGGGGAAATTAAGATGGCATAACTTTGGATCTACCAAGAGTCAAGAGGGATCAAATGTCTTGATATGAAAACCTCATTGATCCCTCTCATCAATAATGTAGATGTAAACTAATTATTTAATAAAATTATTTTTAAATGTTTATAACCATTATTCTTTTAAAATTTTACTTAATAAAATGTATCTAAATTTTCATACATCCAAATATACATATTTTTTCTTGTTCTATATTATTTTTTTACAACTATTTTAGTATTCCAAAAATACATGGTTTTTTTTGTTATTTATTATTTATGTTACAACCATTTTATTATTCATGAGTAGTATTTCTTAATATATATATAAAAAAAATTATAATGAAATTTTTTAAAATATAACGTAGAGTCTTCTGAAGGGAGAGTATATTCTACTTTATAACTTGATCCACAATCAAAGAAAATGGCTAGGGATGTCACAAGTTATCATTCACACAGTGATGTATTGACGTTCTAAGTTGAAATGGATCCTATTAGATGCATGGTGGCCGAAGAAACTAAGAAATTAAAAAAAGATATGTGTTATGACATCCATATTGTCTACAAACCATCCAAATTCTCATCTTATATAACAATTTCTAACAATAACCACTCAATTTACTCTTTGAAACCCCCACCCATGCTGGGGAGATCACACTGTAAAATCAAATGTTCCTATGGTTTTTTTAATGGGTTCATAAACAAAACAAACAACAAGAAAGTCAATATTGTGGTATAATAATTGATTTTTGAGTCAATGTGACAAACAAAACATCACATTAGCTCACATAATATATCTAATTCTATAAGGATCTAATATGGTAACAAGGTTTTGAATCATGATAACTAGGTGAAAACCAAAACTAAGTTGTAGCCACAAGCAAAAAATCACAACAACTCACAGAATATATCCAAGGTTGCAATGAACCCCATACATAGTGATGGGCCTCATGGGAATTTTAGTGCACATAGAACACCACCCTAACAATTCTATACTCTTGATCAATTTAGAATAACCTAAGACATGCAATTGTCGCTCGGATATGTAGATGAACTTGGAGAGAACTCTATTTTTGTTAATAAAAAATCTCTTTATTTACATCTATGCTAGATATATTGTACTTGAATGTATTTACAATATCTTATTTTAGTTACATGCTCATTTCATGCTTGTTTTAGAGGATTATTAATCACCAAAGGATTTTCACCCCCAATTTCCTATTTCAATATCTATAACAATTTTTTTTAATATGTGAACAGATTATGTTGGTTTACATATATGTTTTCACCCCTAATTTCCTATTTCAAAATCAATAACAAAATTTTCTGGTTGATAACTCTTATCATCAATATCTTTGAAACCTCCTCGACCTACTTCAATGGAAGCAAAATTTTCCTTTCATTCCTTCACTATGGCTCATTCTTCGCAACATCTTATTTCTTCTAGGCTACTCTTTCCTATGCCATTGCCTTTTCATTTCTTCTAGGCGACTCTTTCCTATGTTATTTCCTTACGACGTTTCTTTTGCAACATGTGGTGCAATTGCTAGTATACCACATAATAAAACATTTGCCTCCACCATATGCCAACGTATGATGTGATTTGAAATGATTTCAAATTTATATTAATAAATATATATGTGGAATATTAATAATTATTAAGTTTGAAAATATAATAATAATATGTATAAATATTAATTAATATAATATATGACATTAAAAAAATAATATTATATATATATATATATATATATATATATATATATATTAAATTCAACTTTAATACATACAAATAATAATTTCTAGCACATAATATTATGAATTCCAAAATTCAACCTTAGGAGGTCACTAGGCAATTTTATCCTTCACAAACCAAACTGGTGAATCCCAGAGTGGCACTTGTCACAGTCCCATTGGACTAAAACTGAAGAATATTCCCTAAATGCTGACTGGGCTACCATGTCATCAGCCTATACCTATTCTGCAATTTTTTAATAAAAATTCGCCTGTTCTGAACGACGATCAGCAGACCATAACTCCTTCATCCGAACTCGGTTTTCAATGAAATGAGTTGTGTTGGATTCCTTGCAATGAGTCGGTCGTTGTCGGTCTGGTTTCATTCAATTCTGAGCACTTTCATTTTGAGCTAAAATATTGAGTCTCTGATCATTCCTCCCCACTAGAAGCCTTTTGGACCCCAAAATATCTCTTGATTTCTGATTATGTGGATGAGGGGACTGCTCCCTCACCCTTCCAGTCTCTATCCATTGAAATTTTCCCAATTTCATCATTTGGAGATTTTCACAAAAGTAAATTTTTTCCTCAATTCTTGCGACCTTCTGTTGCTGTCATTGACACCGTCATGCTACAATATTTATAAATTTGTAGAACAACAATATATTTTTGCAGAAACCATCTTGTTCATACCTTGGTCAACAACCAAAGGAAACTTAAAATCTTTCTCACCTTCCACACTTTCACCATGGCGATTTTTAGTTGATCTCGCTTTGTACTTGCGTCAAATCTTGGCCAAGTATCTTCTCCATTGCCATGTACCTTTTTTCAACCAGAAATAAGCACCCATGCCTTCTTTTCCAAGTTTCTTTGTCACTTTCTCTTTGACCTTTGCACCCTCTTGCACCAACATTTTGTTTTCAACACTGCTCAACACTAATGTTGACTGCCACAAAATTTTTTCACGTTCTTTCAAAGGCAACCTGTTAACATCCTAAAAAAACTCATTACAAACATAAGAATCCTTTTGAAAAGTGTGATTCAATACATCTCTTTGTTTGATCATGAACAATATCAAGTTCTGACTTGCATTCACTATCCTCTTCATTTCACTTGCATGTACAAGAGACAAACATGTCTTCTTCTTATGCGCTCTAACTATGTACTCAATACCATCCTTAAACAAGTGATAATTTTTCTCATGGCGATGAGATACATCTTTCCTATCATATAGATAAGGACTTCCTAATACAATACCTAATATCTCAAGCGGTACCACATCAAGCCCAACTTCATCAAGAAAGTTTGAGTTAATGGCTAATCTTAGTAAGCACTTCCTTGTAACTTGCAAGTTTGCATTCTTGCATATCCAACCCAAAGAATATGGTCTTGGATGTCTAATAGTTTCAAGGCCTAGTTTCTTAACCAAATCTTCAGAAATGAAGTTAGCTTGTGACCCACTATCAAAAAGTGTATCAATCTTGGTATGTTTAGAGACAACTCTAATATGGAAAATTTCTATTCTTGTATCTTCATCATGAGTATCATTTGAACAATTTGAAGAACTAGTGCTTGCAACATGTTTACCTTTCAAACCCATGGCTTTAATTTTTGTCTCATCTCCTGAATCTCACCCTAAGTCATGTTCAACTATAGCAACAATTTTACATTTCTCTGTCTTTCGGTCTATTTGGTTTCAATTCTGGATGAAGTTGCCAACATTGGTCTTCATCATGGCTAGTCTTTGAATAGTTCTTGCATGTGAGTTTTTCCTTCTCTCTTTTTAAAGAGCTATTTCTTTTTCCTTTTCCAAAAAAAATTCCTTTTCCTTTACCCTCAATTTCACCTTTATCCTCTATGTTTTGTTTTCCCCTTGCCTCTAAGTGTGTGTCTTGTACAAAAACTTCATCTAAATTGCTTGGGTTAAACATAAGAATAGTATGTTGCAAATAGGAATGTAAACCCCCAATGTATTTCAAGAGTGTATCTTGGGAATTCAAATTTACTCCTAGCAACAAAGCTTTCTTTCTAAACTCCTGGGTATACTTTTGAACTGTTTGACCCTTGAGTTGCTTAAAATTTTTCCAACTCACAATATATTTTTGCATATAGGCTAATGGATAAAAATGTCTTTTAATGGAAGAAATAAACTTAACCCAAGAAATGGATATCTTACCATGGATTCACATTTCCTTTTGAGTCTTTGCTTCCCACCAAACTAGTGCATCTCCTTCTAGCCTTAATGAAGCCAACTGGATCTTTATGTCGTCTTCATGAAGGTTTTGAATTCTGTAATACAACTCCAATTGATGTATCCAATTGTCAAGCCTCTCTACATTTACCTCGCCATTGTACATGGGTAGTTCAAACTTAATATCCAATTTGAGTAATGGAGTTTTTCCTTTTGTGGCTTTTGAGTGAGTGTGAGTGGTATTTGTGGTGGAAGTGGAAGATGATGCAGATGGGGATGATGAGGATGATGAAGATGGTGGAGATGGAGGTGGCTTTCCTCCGCTACCCTTTGAACTCTTCTCTTCATCCTTCTTACCATATGAAGTTTCTTCTCCATGTGGAGGCTTAGAACCTTCTCCTTCTCTTTTGTAGTGAATGCATCAAACATGATTTTAACCATTCTTTGAATGTCCTTAAAGTCTCTCCTTAATGTCCATGAGTCTCTCCAACACCTGTCATAATGGCTAAGGATTCAAGCTCAACTTCTGATGCTTGTACCTCTTCAATCAACTCGGCTTCTTGTACAAATTTCACCTCTTCAATCTCAGCTTCTTGAGACAAAACTTGAGGTTCTTCAAGTGTATCTATGAGTGGAATTTTGGGTGAGAATGATGCTCTTTTGGCTCTCCTTATTCTAGTCCTAATCTTAGGACTTAAGATCAACAACTTCGCTTCACCTTTCTACAACTTTAACCTTGGCAGCATCACAAATTGCAACCATTAAACTTGCACAAAACTTCAAGCAAATATCAAGCAAATAACCTTGCCTTTCAACTAGGCTCTGATACCAACTTGATCTAAATTCGAATGTTAGTTTTGCTATGCTAATTTCAATTTCAAATATAAAACTTATTTATTGATCTTATGCTTGATGTGTAGGTTCCCTTGTTTCTTATGTGTGTCAAAAGAGGAATTAAAACTGAATTTTATGAGTGTTTTTTAAAACATAAAGCATGAATTTAAATGGTTGAACAACAACAACATAAACAAAAACAAAGCATGAAAATTTGATCCATTAAAACAAAGTTTTTTTGAAGGATTTCACCCCTCCTAGGCTACATCTCCTTGGTCCAGCTCCATAGCTTGGGTCTCTGTATTAGCTCAAATTTTCTCAAAGTGTTGTTTACATGTATCAAATGCTTTTGGAACCTATTCCAATGAGTTTAAAACATTGAAATATTTTAGAAATGACTATTTTTTTACTTAATTTGGTTACCAGATGCTTTGGGCATGGTCTTCCCTCCTATGGCCCTTAGCTTCAGAAATATTCAAGGCAACAAAAACCTCTATAGATGACCTCTTCTTCCTTTGCAACCTATTCCAAATGCTCCAAATCATCAAAATATGTTAATAATGACTCTTCCTGCACCCAATTTGGTCGAAAATTGCCTTAGTTATGGAAAAAACAAATTCTCGTGCAATTTCTCCACTAATTTTGGAATCTGGCCAGCTAACTCCACTAAAACTGGAGTTGTCCGCCAAAAATGGCGCTCTGCCAAATCCATCGCTAAGATAAACCCATCATTAACTTAATGATAAACATGATTTAGTGGAGTTTAGTTAGCGCTAATCGTGCTCTTAAATTCAAAGCCCTCTTGGTCACGCACTTGGGTCATATGGTGAGGGGATGGCCCACAGGTTGGCCCCTCCATTTCGACGTCAGAAATAACTATGAATTTAAATATAATGTCGAAGCAATTCTTTTTAATGGAATGGACCTTGGCCCAACGGTGGTGGCACGATTTAGGTGGGTCGAGAACCCATGACCTCAACTCCCGTTCGTTGTTTTTGTCATCATATGAAAATGCGTCATCGTAACCTTTGATCCCGAACTTATGTGCCAATGATTATATGCCAATAGATTTGATTTATATATGCCAAAAAAACCTTAATACATTGCTCCAATGTATATTTCCATTTAAATAATTTGCTATGCCACATTATAATATACCACATAATAAAAAAATTTCCTCCACCATATGCCAACGTATGATGTGATTTGAAATGATTTCAAATTTCGTTGTTTTTTTCAACATATAAAAATGCGTCATCGTAACCTTTGACCCCGAACTTATGTGCCAATGATTATATGCCAATAGATTTGATCTATATATACCAAACTAAACTTAATACATTGCTCCAATGTATATTTCCATTTAAATACTTTGCTATGCCACATTATAATATACCACATAATAAAACATTTTCCTCCACCATATGCCAACATATGATGTGGTTTGAAATGATTTAAAATTTGGATTAATATATATATATATATATATAATTCAATTTTATTACATAAAAATAATAATTTCCAGCACATAATATTATGAATTCCAAAATTCAACCTTAGGAGGTCATTGGGCAATTTTATCCTTCACAAACCAAAGTGGCGAATCTCGGAGTGACACTTGTCACAATTCCATTAGACTAAACCTGAATAACATTACCTGAATGCTGACTAGGCTACCATGTCATCATTATGTACCTGTTCTGTAGTTTTAATAAAAATTTGCTTGTTCTGAACAATGATCAACAGACCATAACTCCTTCATACGAACTCAGTTTTCAATGAAACAAGTTGCATTGGATTCATTGCAATGAGCCAGTCGCTATCGTTCTTATTTCATTCAATTCCGAGCACTTCCATTTTTGAGCTAAAATACTGAGCCTTTGATCACTCGTCACCCCTGTTGTCTTATACGAATGTGAAGTTTTGGGTTGCACTACATCGAGAGATTTGTGGAGAAATATTGAGATGATTCAAAAGCAATTCATAACCTACAACCTAAAGATCAAGGGAAATACTCCTTATCCTATCCTCTTGAACAAAGTTGGCTTGTACCCCATTGAAAGCATGACTATGCTTAGATATCTGATGTATAAGAAGAAGCTTTACAACAAGGAATCTAAGAGGCTCCCAAAAATTGCTTCTAACTTTAGTCAAAACCCCCACCTTCACCCCAAGCACGAGTGGCATAAGGATGCCCAGTTTTGGCTCAACTATTGGGGGATTAAGGAGGAGAACATCATGGGAAGTAAGGATATTGTCAAAGATACTATTACCTATAATTTTAAGGACAAGTTGTGGGATGATAAGGAGCCGGAGGGTAAAAGGAAGCTCAGATACTATAAGGGGTGATCAACCTCGCCCTTGATAACCAAAATTATCTCTCTGTGTTGACCAACACTAAGAAAAAAATGAACATCGATACGATAAGAACTTATTCACATGAGTTTTGAAGTGAAACTTGGCGGTGGTCTACTCCCAAGTCTCCCTGGGATGATAGAATATGTCATATTTGTCATACTAAGAAGATGAAATATGAAAAACACTTCTTTTTAGACTAACCGTCTCTTACTCACATCCACTCTCAATTCATTAACATCTGCCACACTTTCTATTTTCTTGACTTATTAAGCCAACCCGACTATAGCGACCTTGGGCCGCTTCTTTCTCTCTCTCTTTTTTATGAAAAAAACAAGATTTTGAAGAATCCAATTAAATTATTTTTCTTTTCTTGAGGTTTGATAGACCACATTGGTCTTAGTGGATGTTAATCATCATCATCATCATCATATAAGTTAAACGATTAATGAACGTAGATATACTTAAGATGAAAAGATAAACTATGGAAACAAGGTTGCAAGAATTCAAAATTTATAATTGGAAATCAAGTATATAGCTAACAACATTTAAACTAATGTAAATAATTAAAATATCCATTTATAAAATTCAATTGACTTAATAATTTAATATAATTAAATGCCAAAAATAAACATATATAAAATATTTGTAATTAAAAAACTTTGAAATCTAATGCCCTCCTTTATGACATAATTATTCAATTTATAATGAAAAGAAGTTGAACTAAAATTACTGAACCATTTTAACTCTTAATATGGTTTTCTCCTATATGGGCTTCCACGCCAATATCTTGTGTTCGATATATTATGTGAATGGTGCATCATTGTGTCATTTGATTATGTTTGATTGGTTTAATAATTGTGAAAAACTATATATTATTGACTATATGACCATTTTTTTTAAGAGAGATTAATCTAAAAACATTCAATAGAAGGGATGCCTACTGGGGTTACTTGAATTTTATTTTAAGGCTAGATAAAAAATTCATGAATTCATATAAGAACATGAAGTATGATCTTTACAATACCATCATCAACTTGGGAATAAATTATATGTTACAAAAAAATAGAAAACACGGATATGATAAGGAAGTTATCTTTCATATTTCCTACAATTCAAACCAATCCACTTCCATATTGTAGGATTCACTTAAGGAGATTACACTTCACTCATTTCAATTCAACATCACTATCTATTGACATTATCATCAAGTTGGTTATATGAAAATTCAGGGTTTTTTTTTTCTCCAACATTCACATAAATGTCAAAAGGAGACAATTGCTAAAATGGGAAATAATTCATTATAGTGATTTATGTTCTTGGCAATGGAATCGTCAAAGTCAATATTTTGCATCAGTCTTACTATCTAGTTTAGACATATGTAAAGACATATTTTTATATAGAAACTACAAATGTACATAGAATTCAACTAAATGTTATAGATTATACTTGAAAATTGAATCCAAATGGTCCTCCCTTGTAGCTTAAGACAGGAAGGTACACAAGTCAAATGAGAATGGTACTCTCTTGCACTTGAAAAGGGTGGGAGTACATTGAAAAATAAAAATTGGATCTATCCAACACTTTACACTTTCATTGAAAAGGGCATGTTGTGAAATGTTAGGAGGTCAACCAAAACCACTAAATACACGGTATCAAATGCAATTATCAATGAGCTATTAAATAATAATCTGAAGTCCAAGAATGGACCCCTTCCCCATAATTCTCACTTTGCACCTAAAAGGGGGGAATTTTAATGATGATAATTAGGCTTTAAGTTTTGAAATACTATCACTCAAAATTTAATCATTTTTTTAGAATGACAACACAACACAACAGCAACCACCTCCTCAATAAAATATTTATGATTTAAGAAACCATAATTAATCTCAAATTATTTTATTTGAGAATCTAGCATGAAATCTGGAATACTCTCACTTCTCTTCAATTTTATTTAGGATGTTTTTTAGCATCTATTTTTATCTAAATTTACAGAGTTATTCAATGACTCTATTTTTTTTAACAATAATAGAATGTTGATCCTATTTATTCACAAATTAAAAACAAAAATTTGTTCAAACATGGAAATTATTCACTCAAAAAAATTCTACTATCTTTCAAAATTCATTTCAAATGAGCCATTGGACATCACCCATGACAAAAATTGAATGTTGATCCTATTTATTCACAAATTAAAAACAAAAATTTGTTCAAACATGGAAATTATTCACTCAAAAAATTCTACTATGTTTCAAAATTCATTTCAAAAGAGCCATTGGACATCACCCATGACAAAAATTCTACTATCATTCAAAATTCATTTCAAATGAGCCACTGGACATCATCCATTGGACATCCATATTGATAATTTTCTAGAAGTATCTTCATTAATAATTAGTTCAAAAGTGTCATCCATTGGACATCCATATTGATAATTTTCTAGAAGTATCTTCATTAATAATTAGTTCAAAAGTTTTACACTGAAGATTAAAGATGATAACAGTTTATGTAGTAGTTCATATTTCCTTATTAGTATAATTATTTAAACATGATTGAGGAGGGAAATGTTAACCTATAAGACCTTAAACAAAAACAATCAAATACATATGTTATATACTAATATTTTTTCCTACAACCACACTAAAAATGCCTAGAAGCAAAGCAAAAAAAACTAAGGTTTATTGTCCTATACGCCTAAAATCTATTATTAACACAAATAAAAAAAATCAATGAAAACAAAATTAACAAATACCTAGTAAAGAAAACACAAAATAAAAATCAAATTCCCTAAAAGAGAGTCTCCAATTTATGTTATATGTTTTCTTATTATACTGTATCAAACAACCTTACATGAGAGTTATGCGACCTACCCAACAAACAAAAGAAAAGTAAAGAAAAATACAACAAACTAGTTTGCTGATTCCATATTTTATCAAAAAGAAAAATATATAAGTAAAATGGTCTGCATATAAAATCTAAAGAATAAGACGAAGTAAGGAATGAAGGGTAATTTTTATCCAATTGAAATCACGACTTCCAAATAGAGTGTGTTTGTGTTGTTGGAGCAAAATGGGTTCTAAATTTATTTGGAGAGAGGGCGTTTCAGGGCCTTTCAAAATAATTATTTTAAATTGCATTTTTAACTTTTTTAAGAGATTTAATAGCCAAAAAAAATTAAAACATTTATATATATAAACTCAACCACTTAGAATTACATGTTAATTAATAAATAATAAAGATGTGATTCTAAAATCTCATAAAGAATATGAAAATGAAAGTGGAGTAAAGTTGTGAATCACAATGTTGAAAAAAGATAACGTGTACAGAGATCACGTGATTCAGGTACCTTCACACAGTCAATATTGGAATCACCGCAGTCTGATTAGAAAATGAATAAGACGAAATCTGCGAAGGCCAGCAATGAACATCACGATATATTGCTAATTTAAGAAGACCTTTAATAAATTAAGTCTGTTTTTCGTTGTGTTAAATATTTTTATTATTAAAAATAATAATTAATTAATTAATATATTACTAATTTAAGAAGATA
This sequence comes from Pinus albicaulis, assembly GCA_034641835.2. NCBI lineage: Eukaryota > Viridiplantae > Streptophyta > Pinopsida > Pinales > Pinaceae > Pinus > Pinus albicaulis. The sequence goes on along the minus strand of JAXQQM020073950.1, from coordinate 106,223 downwards.
TTTAATAAATATTTAATTTATATGAGTGTATTTATTATTAATTGTTTTGATTCGATAGGTTATTCAATTAATAATTATTATATTGTTTGGAATGTAGTGGAATAAAATTAATGTGTCTTTTCTCAAGATTCTAAGAATAAATTTAGGCAAAATTTGACAAGTAGTTTGATAAGGGGTTGTTTGATTAAATTTAGGCAAGATTTGACATAGTAGTTGATAAGATTTGGGCTTGTTTGACTTGTAGTTTATCAATATAATTGTTTATTACAAATTCATTGAATTTGTAATTGGAATAAGGTCATCCAAAATTATTAGATTGTTTTATTAATAATTTAATAAATTTATTGTTTATTATAAATTTATTAGATTAGAGGATGGAAGTAAAAAGTTAGTAAAACTAATTGTAATTCTATTTTATTATTAGAGAAATTTAAGTAAAATTACTAAGTCTTGATGATGGATCACACTGGCTGGTTCGAAACATGTCAACAAAATATACTTAGATGTTATTATTACTGAAAGATTCTATATACATTTTATAAATCACAAAGCAAAATTCCTAATATTTCAAATTATATAGGTTAAATGATGAATGAATATAAATAAGGTTAGAATAAAAAGACATAGAAAAAAACAAATATAACAACAAGATTAACAAAAGTTAACTATTATAAATTGCAATTAACTTAATATTTTAATCACAATTAAATAATAAACATAAATATTTATAAAATATTTGTAATTAAAAATCTGTCAAATCTAAAACTACCTTTTTCTCATTAATTCTTTTAATTTATAATAAAAATGAAATAAAAATACTAAACCATTTTTAACTATTTCAAAACCATTTTTATTTTTCAACTAAACAAAATTATTAAACTAAATCTATTATCAAAATAAATTTAAATAATTAATTCTGACTAAAGCCATTTTCTGCTTTTATGATCAGACTGGTAGGTCTAAATCAGAATCTATCATTTTTAAAAGTGAGTTTGAATTAAAAAATGAGTGGATATGTGTGTGCCAAGCAGTTATGTGGATAAGGGCTCTCTAGCTGTATTCTTCTTGTTGTGCAGAACGGAATAATATTTTTTTATTTAGTATTGTCGGTATGCTATGTGCAGGCACTGTCCAATGGCTATTATAGTTGCAACAAATATGAAGTTCCATGGAAGGGATTCTGCAACCTCTCTCATGATCGCCCAAAATATTATGCTATTGTATTTCCTCGTCATTGTTTGGACCTTCATCAACATTACCTTTCATGGAGTCCAGATTTGCAACGCAGCCACAACTAAATGCGATGGCAATAATTATACAGAAGGCAGTTCGTTTGAGAAAAATCTGGACATAGTCTTTGATCGTCTTGCTCAAGGGGCAAACAAAACTGGGTTTAAGATATCTGTTTATGGCCAAACTCCTGACAGAATATATGGCCTCCTCCAATGCAGAGAAGACATGACAGCCGACCAGTGCTACAGTTGTTGCCAATTTGCAACCACTAACATTCGACAAGATTGTGGGACTGTCGTTAGTGGTAGTATCTGGCCTTTTCAGTGCTTCTTACGCTATGCAAACTATAATTTCATCGGAAAACTGGACACAGATTTAGGGTCTAATTACGTTGAGGCCTTTGGGAACACGGTTGTGTTTATACCACCAGACTTTGAATCTACTGCAGAGAATCTATTAAAGAAATTGGCAAGAGAAGCAGCAAGAGAAACGAAACGATCTGCTTTGTCTACAGCTCTAGATTCCGCGTTCCAAACGATTTACGGTCTAGTCCAGTGCACCAGAGATCTCTCTACTCGTGATTGCAGGACGTGCCTGTCATATTCAATCAGTAAAATGTTCAGTTCTGACACGGCTGCAGGAATTCAGTATTGGAGTCAAAGCTGCATACTCCGTTATGCAATATATCCCTTTTTTAACTCGACTGCGTTTGCACTGAACAGTCCGGAGGGTCTAGCTAATAAATAAGCATGTGAGGCCAAGTCTTCACACAAAAGCACACATAATTTTGATTTTAGGTGTTGTTTGGGGGGTGGGGCGCTGGTCTCTCGTATTCATGGGATGCGCGTTGGCAATTGGGAAGGGTCTAAAGTCCGCCACATTTGGAAAAGGTTATGAAGGTATTTATATTAACTCTTGGGTATTGCTCGTTATTGAAGGCTGCTGGATTGTTTTTGTTTGTTATTAAGCAAAAAAAAATTATTGTATTAATTTAAATGATATTGTCAGGTCGAAAATGAATTTTTAAATGTGAAATAGATTTATGGCTTTGAAACATCTGAGGCATTTAAATGCATAGATTTAATACCTTAAAATTACAATTACATTTAATTACACTGGCGAAGATTAGACCTGCAAATATTGAGATCGTTATACTGATTTTCTTTCTAAAATATATATAAGTGTTTTCAAATTTAACATTACTAAAATTTGGATTTTTAAAATTTACCTTCACAAGAGATATAAAAGGGTTTTGAAATTTTGGTTAAGTAAAAATCTTACAATTTTAAAATTTATCTTTCTGTTATATATATAGTTAAAAATTATATATATATATATATATATATATATATATATATATATATATATATATATATATATAACATTTTATAGATTTTTAAATGTTAAAAATTATAAATTCACATCAGAAAAAAATTATCTTTCTAAAAGTTAATATCAATTCATAAATATGGAAAAATATAATAAAAAAATATATTTATAATATAATGATATTATAAAATAAAAAATACAATTCTTTTAAAATAAAACTAATGTAACCATATAAATGAAACAATCATAAATAAATATTAGAATACTTAACTCATAATAAGTTTCACATTATCAATAATTAAAAAATATAAATATTTAATTAAATTATCATTCATATATATATATATATATATATATATCATTTTTTATTATAATGAAAAATATTTTGTGGAGATTAAATATTTACAAGTTATTTAATATTTATTGAGAATTAAATTAAAATACACAAATCAAATGAGAATGGTGCTCTCTTGCACCTCAAAAGGGTAAGATTACACTGCAAAAGAAAAAATAGATTACAACCAAATACATGATATAAAATACAATTATCAATGTGATATTAAATAAGAATATGAAGTCTAAGAATGAATCCCTTCCTCATAATTCTCATTTTCCTCCTAACAATGAGGAATGCAATGATGATAATCAACATTCAAGTTTTGAAATACTATCACTCAAAATTCAATCAATTTGTGGGAATGTGAGCACAACAACCAAACTCCTCAATAAAATATTTACAACTTAATCAACTACAATATATCTCCTCAAATTATTTTATTTGGGAGTATGTGGCATAGAATCTAGAATACTCTTATTTCTCTTCAACTATCATTAGGATGTTTTTCAACATTAAATTCTATCTAAATTTACAAAGTTTCTCAATGACTTTATTTTTTTAGTAATAATATAATGACCATCCTATTTATTCACAAGTTAACAAAGGAAATGTTGAGACATGGAAATTATTCGCTTCTAAAAATTCTAGTGCCTTTCTAAATTCATTTCAAATGAACCATTCAACATCCATATTGATAGTTTTCTAGAAGTATCTCCATCAAAGATTAGTTCAAAAGTTTTAGATTGAAGTTTAAAGATGATAATAGTTTATGCACTAGTTCACACGGTCTTATTAGTACAATTATTCTGACATGTGATTGAGGAGTGGTATATTAATACTATGATTCCTTATACAATAACAAATTATAAGATCACCTTATTATAGTTGTTATCCTTATCTAATAATGATACATTGTCACTATCCACTTATGAGTTGTTAATGAAATATAAATATAAAGGATCTCAAATACATATATTATATACTAATATTGTTGGATGGTTAAAAGTGAAAAATATGAATTAAAGGCTACCATAGGAACATGTCATCAATACACATGGGCATTGGAAGGACTGAGTTAAATATTTCTTTATATTTTTTTAAAGAAAAATATACAATCATAAGAAATTAAAAATACTAAAAATGCTTACACTTAAAGTAAAAACTATGGTTTCTTGTCTTAGACGCCTCAACAAGTAGAAATAATAGAAAAGGAAACTTGAAGTAAACATAGAGCTTTCCCAATTAACTCTCCAATCTATGTTGCATGGTTTATTAATATAGAGTATCAAACAACAATAGACAAAAGTAAAGTAAATAAAATACAACAAACTAACTTTATCCTATGTGAGAAACAAGATACAAGTAAAATGCTATGTATATAATATCTAAAGAATAAGGCCAAAGAATGAAAACTAATTTTTATGCAATTGAAATGATGACTTACAAATATTGTTTGTGTTTTTGTAACAAAATGAATTCCAAATGTATTTAAATAGAAAGTCCTTCAAAATCATTATTTAAATATAAAAATCGATTTACTATCTAAAACATAAAACATTTAGCTTATACATATTTAATAACTTAAAAATTGTTTATACAGCTTGAGTGGGCCTAACGGTTAAAAGTATGTGTTTCCTAGACTTAGGAGTGAAATCCCTACTGGGAGGTGGGTCTCTTGTCCCACAAACAAGGGGTCTCATACATCAATTTGGTGTTTGGCTTGGCCTTGGCCTTGGCCGTGGTCTTAAAATTGGATAATAAATTACAATTTTCTCAATTTTAACTAAATTTAAGAAATAATAAATATCTGCCTCATAAAATCTCATAAAAAAATGGTCACCAAAGATTAGGTTTGTGTATTTAGATTCTATGTATTTAATAAGTATTACAGAAAACAAAGTTATGTTAATAGTTTTGTAGCATACACCAATAACTTCACATGGAAATGTAAGGAGTTAAAAATTTTGTATACAAGTTACTCATGGGTAACTATCCATTCACTATTAAATATTCCTTACTCATCATTACATAGAATGTTTACCATTTCATAGTGTAACTTTAGATTAAGATTAGTAAGCTCCTTAATCATTAACAACTTCCATTACAATATATTAACATAATATTGTATGATGTAACCTTCCACTCATTTCATTATTTATGTAGTCATCACATACTTGGCATTATGAAACTTCACAACAAGAAAGGAAATCAACATCATCATCTTGACACAATAATCAATCACATCATTGAACACCAATATACCTTGGAAACCCCGTAGGGTGAAAACCAGCAACATTTAATTTTATTATTAAATGCTCGCGAGGGTGATCAGTCCTCACTCAATGGCTTATAAGGGAGACCATCCCTTAACGATCGTTTATAAATCTTGGAAATATAAAAATATCTAGCTTAAAGCCATTACAATAAATATGATACCATTTACCGTCTTGTCTTCATATCTTGATGGCATGGATGTACCTATAATGGTCCATCATACAATGGATCATCCGATAGTTCGTACTCATCTGCATGAACCATAATCATTTACCTGCCACCAGGTTAAGCATAATATTTCCTTTATACATATCACCATCATACCCTGCTAATGTCACCTTCAACATACATTGATGTCAAGATTCATAAAGTATAATAAATCATTTCACATATCTATACTATAGTATTTTCTCCATCTACTCATGTATTTTCATGACATGCAAGTAAAGTACCTTGACATTCTCCCTTTAACAACACATACCTCATATGTTCTGGTATAAGTCATCACATTAACTAATGTTTCCGTCGCATAAGCACTGCAAGACAAGAGCTACATCTCCCCAGCATACATTTAAAATAAACTGATACTTAGTTATGATACTCGTGCATGTAATTTACATAATTTAATCAAAATAGCTAACCCTTGAGCTATTATTTTTAGTACATGGAGTGTAATCTAACATATCAGATGTTGCTCCCATGCATGCAAAGGCATATAGAATCCAAAAGAGTCTCCCCAAAGGAGTGCTTACACAACGAAGCACATAGCTTCCTTCACGAGTCTTCCCAAAGAAGTGCTTAATACCAGAGAACATGCAAACATAGAGAACATGAAAACACATATTTCCAGGAATTATAACATAAAACATGTCTTATTCTCCAAATGTCATTCCAACATTACCCATACATATATATCAATGAACCAAAACATTACTTTAGTTTGTTTACAGGTAATTCATCTTTTTGCCAAAGAAGCAATGTAGGATAACGAAACTTGTTATCATCTCCCATGTACAAATGTATATTATTTTCAATAAAATCTAATGCAAATATTGCATACCTATGCATGAACTTATTCCAAAAGAAATTAACATCATAATCATGATATCATAAAAGTAATCACATAGTATATTCTTTTAAGAAATATAATTGAATAGTTCCTCTATCCATGACTTTACCAACACCATGGTAAACTATCCATGGATTTATTAAATAACTAATCTTTACCAATGTAATAACATTAGTTAATAAATCTTATTCGTATCTCACATCTTTTAAATATATGCATATGTTTTTTCTATCTATATGCATTAAATACAATGTATAGAGAATATGAAAGCATGCATGTTTATCCATACATGCATGAAACAAATACATATAATAGACACATGCCTATTTTAAATATGCATGCATTTCAAATGTCTCAATATAAGGTTAGCAAAACCTTAATCTCAATATGTCCACTAAAACATATTTTCACCTTAAGAAGGAAAAATCTTAACTTATCATATTTTCCCCTTGACATATTTTCTCATATATTTACCCATCTTGATATGAGAATAAATTGTAAAATAAGTGAAGTACATATTTCAACTCACAAATAATATTATATGAATGAAAATTAGAAAGAATTACTTATCTGGACATAATTACTTATCTTTGGCAGTAAATTCTTATAAAAGAAAATGAAGGCATTTGTTGAACGTCCCTCGACTTCTTCTTTTGGATGCATAGACCCATGAAGTGAATTATCTATATATCAGTTCACTCATCATTTGGTTCCAATAGTCCAAGTAAGATACAGGTATGAACTTCGACCTCCTTCACATCTCAGATCCCACTTGGTTATAATCTGCAGCTACAGGACAGAACTTGTCTTTCCTCCTACACATATTCTCAGCGACTAGAATGAGTGTGCTCTCGTCCCTTCATTCTTTTATTCTACAAGATGAAGCTTGGCCCTTACAGGATTAGAGTAAGGGGGCACGCACAACAAACTATAGCATAACTTGTCCCTCAACCTTCAGCAACTCGGTACTCTTTTATTCAACAGGCAGTTAGCCAGTGGAGCAGCAGCAGGTCTCGGTCTTCTTTACAGCCACTCGGGCCCCACAATAGTATCTATAAAACTAGCAACCCATCCATACAAATTTGTGCCACTCAATAGGTGACTCGGTGACCATTCAATGGTCATGTTCGACCTTAGGAAGTGAGACATATCAATTACCAGACAATGAATTTGGCCTCTTTGATTTTCAATTGATAACTCGACCCCCACTCTAAACTTGGCTTTCTAGAAAATGATAGAGGGACGAACTCAACTTGGCAGCAACAAGCACGACCTTGAATTTCGACCCTGTAAGCAATAATTCGATACCAATCTACCCTCTTTCCTTTTATGTTGGCTTCGAGCTTCCAGAACTTAATAGCGATGGCTCAATAACTCCAAAAACTGTTTTCAAGAATTCGGTGTCAATCGTTTCTTGATTAAACCGTTTAAAGTAATATTTATTTATCGTGAATTGGTTGGAGACGTATGTTACATACTTCCCACCTTGAAGAGAACACCGTCCTCGGTGTGCTTCTCTCACTGAAGCTTAAACTTATACTCATGATATAATAATATAAAAAACCCAAAGGGGTCCTTCCCCTCACAATGAAACAATTTCGTTTTCCTTAAATGCCATTAATTGAAACGATAATGTTTTTATCCATATTTATAAGCATGTATATCACAAAGAAAATTTCATTTCCATTTCTAACTGCTTATCCCTTATTCAATTCATAAAAATATAGAAAAACATCTATACGAACTTACCATTACTTACCAATTACTTTTGGATGTAATGATGACTTTCACACAATCTCCCTGAGAATGGTTGAACAAACCATCAACACTCCATGGAAAGAGCCTGTAATGTATGACTAACAATTCAATCATATTAGTCACATAGTTTCAATCAAATGAAAATACTTGCAACTATCAAACATTCTTGCAATATCAAAAGATGTTTTAATCAATTTACCTCCACAAGTACTCAGAGAGCACCAAATTTCTAATCAATGTATCACGTGCACACCGTCTTAGCTCCTGATAAAGACATCCACACAGTACTTCAAAAAGGTACTCAGAGAGCACCTAGCTCTCTAATCGTACCAATGGTCAATCAATGCACCATGGCATATCCTAGCCTTTTCTAAGACATTCAAACAAATTAGTAATAAAATAAATTAAATTATACATTCAATAATTCATTTTCTGAGCGCTAAGCTCCTTTCTTCTTAATATCTACATAAGATATTTACACAATCATATAAAAATTCATTTTAATATAACACATAACTTTTTACTTAACTTGTTACATTATGAGAACCACAATGGTAAACAAAATTCTCCTCCTAACCCATAGGAGTTGGTTTCCACAACCAAATCGAGTCATTTTCACATCCAGACAGTCAATCTTTCCGTATTAATTCAAAATAGCACAGCACACTAAAAATTCTTTATACTTATCTCGAAATTTAGTCTTTCAAGCTGTGGTCCTCTCAACCATCAAGGGAGGCTATTACATCCTCCACTTGCCCCTAGCTCCAGAATCTGGACGGTGCCACGGGTTAACAGTGGATCTTTCTACTATGACCTCTGGATGGCCAATCTGGTCACACTCAGAAATTCTGGTTTTACAAGGGTTGCTGTAAGCTATTTTCAAGTGGTCCCAACCTGCTCTAGAAAATACTCCCCCTTTACCAATTTCACAAAACGCCTTCTCCTCCTCTGGGATTCAGCTTTATCCTCAGAGGAGTAGGTAACTATCTTTCCAACTATCCCCAACCACCTCCTATTCTTGGAAACATTTTTACCATTAGCTTAAAAAGATTTTATTTTCATTAATTAATTTCAGAAAATTAGATAATTTGCTTTATCAACAGTGATGATTTAAGTTTGTCTTGCCAGATAAAAGAAAATTAAACAAACTTTCCTTAACTAGTTAATACTAGTTAACTTTAATGAAGTTGTCACAACTTCCCCCCCTAGAAGTAACATACATGTGTTGTACAGTATTATTTCTGAAATAACAAAATCTTGCACATTAAAACATGATACTTTAACATTTACTGTTGCAATTCACATTGCAATGTTTGCGATGTTTCATTTTCCACAGATTTTCTGTTTCCATTAAGCTACCCATGCTTACTATAAGAAACAATGCTAATCGTAAATATGCATTTCTCAAGCACATATTATCTTACACAATCATTTTAAGTTCCTGCATAAAATGTTGTCATGCATACAATGTCGTCATGCATAAAAGTATATACATATATTCATTAATGCATATGTGTCAATAACGATTAGGGTATGAGTGCAAACATTTCCAATTCCCATAATGTTCTGTTCCAACAGACTGACACACGAAGTAATTATCATAATCACTTGTTCACAACTTTCAAATAGCTTTAGTTAAAATCGATTCGTGCATATAACTTTCATTAGTTATTCATCCATAACTAATCAATGCTATTAATAATTTTAATGCATCCATGACACAAGTCACTCTAAACTAGTCATTCAATGCCACTAATAATCTTAATTCATTCATGACGACTCATGCAAAAACTAGTCATTATTGTTAAGTCTCACAACTTGACCCATTAAGAGGCTTTATTTAATTTAATTTTAACACTCTATCATCTTACAGTAGGACTTTCCTCATCTTTTTCATTCATGCATTAGTTTCACACACCATCACTATACACATTCGTCTTTTTAAAGTAGTGCATGGTAACTTTAGAAATTTTATTGCATGCAAAAACAATTACTTCTTTTCAAACTCAAATAAAAGGTAACTATTTTTCTTTCATGCTTTTTATACTTTCTTTCCTAAAGAAATAAAGCATAATACACATATTAATCTCATATGTATATTCTTATCCGGAAAAAGTATATTATAATAGCATGTACTTTTTTAAGAATTCTCTTAAATGGAAACTAATCTCATGCAATGCCATGTATATAACAATTCATTTTTAAAGGAAATCAACATGCATATGCATAGACTTCTTAAAATAAAATAAAATACTTATCTTTATTTCATTTGAAGAACTTCTCTCCCTACTGCAGTACTCATCCCCATCAGGAAATTCACATTTCTCCTCTACAACAATGTTTTATTTTAGCAACATCCACAAAATTTTATAGCATGATTAGATAAAACCTTAATCAATAAATAATCAATCTTTGAGTGATCCTTTAACACCTATTCATGTGCATATATGAGATGTGAATACAATGTCACAACATGCTTTCTTCTAACATCTCTACATTAGTGTGAGTAAGTAATTATCAATTCATGTCAAATAACTCCCACATTATTATGACATTTTTCACACACGCACACATTCGTACAAGACAAATCACTATATCTATTCAGAAATTCCTTTAATGGAAAATGACACAATGTGCATTCGCTTTACTTAAACTTTTACAAAAGACCCACCACTTCAGTTTTTGCCTTTGGAGCATGCAAATATAATAAAGCTAACACATTGGTTGTTGTTCCTATGCATACAATGCATAAAGATTCTAATCTTAATTTCCCAACAGAGTACTTAACATAATCGAGTAGGCAAACTCATGATTCCTCTTCGAGGACATATAACATAATAGGCATGCAAAACATGGTTTTATTTTCCATAAAACTAATGGAATAAAACATAAGAATACATGCCTTATTCTCGAAATATTATACCCACTTTAGCCATGTATATATTTCAAGGAAACCAAAACATTACTTTAGTTTTTGTACATGTAATTCATCTAGCAATGTAGTATATTCAAGAGGTTATTCTTTTTAGCCTATATTTATTTTTAAGAAAAGAACTTGGATTCCTTATCATTTAACACACCGGTACAAAATCCCTTTTAAAATAACACATGCTTCCTATCTTTTCTTAAATAAGATATATATAAAGGCAAGCAAGTTTACTTATTTATGTTTTACTACTGCTCACACCTTTCAAGATACATACTAGTAATCTTTGCAAGAAATCACATGGGTTCTTCTCAGCAAAACTAGCATAGTAGTTTGGTCTTTTACCATGGTATATCTCTAGGAATAATATATTTCTAAAACATTAACATAATAGAAATCTTTTCAAGAACTTACATTGTAATTTTGTCTTTACGTACATGGAAAAGATATATCCTTTTTAAAGAAACTCTAGCTTCATTGCTATTTACTTTGTACGCATTCTATTTTCCATAAATGCAATAACTATTGTTTCAAGGAAAGAAATATAATATTACTTATCTTTTGAAACTCTTTGTTCAACCTGGATTAGAGATGCGATGCCTTCCTTCACATATGTGCATTTCATCTCAGATCTCTCAATTTCATTCTGCGTAAAAAATCCCAAAGGCACCAGTGCTGCAACCTTTAGCATTGATACCACTTGTAACATACACCATTAACTTCACGGGGAAATGTAAGGAGTAAATTTTTTTTATACAAGTTACTCACGGGTAACTATCCATTCACTATTAAATATTCCTTACTCATCTTTACATAGAATCTTTAACAGTTCATAGTGTAACTTAGAAATAAGAATAGTAGGCTCCTTAACCATTAACAACCTCCATTACAATAAATTAACAGAGTACTGTATGATGTAACTTTCCACTCATTTCATTATTCATGTAATCATCACATACTTGGCATTATGAAACTTCACAACAAGAAAGGAATCAACATCATCATCTTAACACAATAATCATTCACATCATTGAACACCCATATACCCTAGAAACCTCGTAGAGTGAAAACCAGCAAACGTTTAATTTTATTATTAAACGCTCGTGAGGGTGATCAGCCCTCACTCAATGGCTCATAAGTGAGACCATCCCTTAACCATTGTTTATAAATCTTATAAGGAAATACACAAATATCTAGCTTAAAGGCCATTACAATAAATATGATACCATTTACCCGCTGGTATTCATATCTTCATATCTTGATGGCATAGATGTACCTACAATGGTCCGTTGTGCACTGAATCATTCGGTAGTTCGTACTCATCTGCATGAACCATAATCATCTACCTGCCACCAGGTTAAGCATAATAATTCCTTTATACATATCACCATCATACCCTGCTAATGTTACCTTCAACATACATTGATGTCAAGATTCGTAAAGTATAATAAATCATTCGACATATCTATACTATAGTAGTTTCTCCATATACTCATGTATATTCATGACATGCAAGTAAAGTACCTTGACATTCTCCCTTCAACAACACATACCTCATATGTATTTGTTATAATTCATCACATTAACTAATGTTTCCATTGCATAATCACTGCAAGACAATAGCTACATCTCCCCAACATACATTTAAAATAAACTGATACTTAGTTATGATACTCGTGCATGCAATTTACATAATTTAATCAAAATATCTAACCCTTGAACTATTAATTTTAGTATATGGAGTGCAATCTAACATATCAAATGTCACTCCCATGCATGCAAGGGAATATAGATTCCCAAGGAGTCTCCAACGAAGCTTCCTTCACGAGTCTTCCCAAAGGAAATCTCAATGAGCATGTAAACATATGTTTTCTTTTTATAAACTATGCAATTAAGAATATAAATACATGTCTTATTTTTCAAAGATTATACTAAACAATCATTTCCAATATGGTTTAGCACCATATGCTATCTTTCCCACCTAAAAATATTTATATTCTTTCCAATGAAAGTTCTTACTTATGTTGCATGCCTATGCATGACCTTATTCCAAAAAAAATTAACATCATAATCATGCTACCATAAAATTAATCACATAGTATATTCTTTTAAGAAATATAATTGAATAGTTCCTCTATCCATGACTTTACCAACACCATGGTAAACTATCCATGGATTTATTAAATAACTAATCTTTACCAATGTAATAACATTAGTTAATAAATCTTATTCGTATCTCACATATTTTAAATATATGCATATGTTTTTTCTATCTATATGCATTAAATACAATGTATAGAGAATATGAAAGCATGCATGTTTATCCATACATGCATGAAACAAATACATATAATAGACACATGCCTATTTTAGATATGCATGCATTTCAAATGTCTCAATATAAGGTTAGCAAAACCTTAATCTCAATATGTCCACTAAAACATATTTTCACCTTAAGAAGAAAAAATCTCAACTTATTATATTTTTCCCTTGAGATATTTTCTCATATATTTGTCCATCTTGATATGAGAATAAATTGTAAAATAAGTGAAGTATATATTTCAACTCACAAATAAGATTATATGAATGAAAATTAGAAAGAATTATTTAGCTGGACATAATTACTTATCTTTGGCAGTATATTCTTATAAAAGAAAATGAAGGCATCTGTTGAACGTCCCTCGACTTCTTCTTTTGGATGCATAGACCCATGAAGTGAATTCTCTATATATAAGTTCACTCATCATTTGGTTCCAATAGTCCAAGTAAGATACAGGTATGAACTTCGACCCCCTTCACATCTCAGATCCCACTTGGTTATAATGTGCAGCTACAGGACATAACTTGTCTTTCCTCCTACACGTATTCTCAGCGACTAGAATGAGTGTGCTCTCGTCACTTCATTCTTTTATTCTACAGGATGAATCTTGGCCCTTACGGGATTAGAGTAAGGGGGCACACACATCAAACTATAGCAGAACTTGTCCCTCCTTCAACAACTCAGTACTCTTTTATTCAACAGGAAGTTAGCCAGTGGAGCAGCAGCAGGTCTCGGTCTTCTTTACAACCACTTGGGCCCCATAACAGTAGCTATAAAACCAGCAACTCATCCATACAAATTCGTGCCACTTAATAGGTGACTCGGTGACCATTCAATGGTAATGTTCGACCTTAGGAAGTGAGACATATCAATTACCAGAAAACGACTTTGGCCTCTTTGATTTGCAATTGATAACTCGACCCCCACTCTAAACTTGGCTTTATAGAAAATGATAGAGGGACGAACTCAACTTAGCAACAGCAAGCACGACCTTGAATTTCGACCCTGCAAGCAATAATTCGATACCAATCTACCCTCTTTCCTTTTCTGTTGGCTTCGAGCTTCCAGAACTTAATAGCAATGGCTCAATAACTCCAAAAACTGTTATCAAGAATTCGGTGTAGCCGTTTCTTGATTAAACTGTTTAAAGTAATATTTATTTACCGTGAATTGGTTGGAGACGTGTGTTACAAGTTTTTTTTTAGTTGTGTTAATAAATATTTTCATTCAATTTTATTATAATTAAAATATTAATTACTTAATTAATATATTATTAATTTAGGTATATATATTTAATAAATATATAATTTTTATGGTTGTTCTAATTATTAATTTGTTTAATTAAACATGTTAATCAATTATCAATTATTAAATTGTTAGATAGGTAGTGAAATAAAATTACTCTGTAATTATTATTTTTTTTAAATTTATTTATTATAAGAATAAATTTAGGTAAAATCTCACTAATGATTTGATAAAGCTAGGGGTTGTTTGACTAGTAATTGAATAAGATAATTGATTATTACAAATTTATTGAATTTTTTTTTTTAATTTATTTATTATAAGAATAAATTTAGGTAAAATCTCACTAATGATTTGATAAAGCTAGGGGTTGTTTGACTAGTAATTGAATAAGATAATTGATTATTACAAATTTATTGAAATTGTATTTGGAACAAAGTTATCCAAAATTATTAGATTGTTTGACTAGTAGTTTAATAAATGTATTGTTTATTACACAAAGTTATCCAAAATTATTAGATTGTTTGACTAGTAGTTTAATAAATGTATTGTTTATTACACATTTATTAGATTGGAGGATTGAAGTAAAAAGGTAATGTTGATTTTGTAGTTCTATTTTATTATTAAAAGAAATTATAATAAATTTAATTAAAATTATCAAACTAATCCAGTTATATAAGTCAAATGGATTATTAATTATTAGATTGTTGGAAGGGTAGTGGAATAAGATTAGTGTCTGCCTCCTCCATACTGTAGGAATAAACTTGGGTAAAATTTGACTAGTAGTTTGATAAAGCTAGGGGTTGTTTGACTAGCAGTTTAATAAGATAATTGTTTATCATAAATTCATTGAATTTGTAATTAGAACAAATTCATCTAAAATTATTAGATTTCTTTATATTGTTTATTGCAAATTTATTAGATTGGAGAATTGATGTAAAAAATTAATGTTAATTTTGTAATTTTATTTTATTACTAAAAATATTTGTAGTAAATTTAAGTAAAATTATCAAACTAATCCAATCATATAAATAAAATGGTTGATGAATATGGATAGAGTTAAAATGAAGAGATAAAGAAAAAAAAGAAAAGTAAAAACAAGTTTATATTATAAATTCATTAGAAAAAATTTGAGAAACAAAAATCTATCTTTTTTTTCAAAAATTTTCTAATGAATTTATAAGTATTAAAAAGTATATAAATAACAAAATATATATTTTAACTATAGTGTTATTTTAAATTTTAAATTGTAATCATTTTAAAATAAAACTAGTATTGTCATATGAATGAAATAGATATCCATAAACATAATACATAATAATACTTACTTCATGATAAGTCTCACATTAACCGTATCTTAAAAAAACATAAATATTACTTAAATTATAACCTTGTTTTATATTATTATTATTATTAATTCTAAAAAAATTAAGTATGAAATATATATATATGTGTGTGTGTGTGTTTTATAAAGAATATTTTATAATATTTTGTAGCCAAATTTTTTTTTTGATATTTATTTAATATTTATTGATAATTAAATAAAAATGCTAGAAGCTCTATTTCAAAATAGAAAAGTCATAATTAATTGCACATATAAATAAAACTAAGATAAGTTGGAGTTAAGTCAAATTCTTTGATATCCTTGTTAATTGTTACCAATCACAAATTCAACTCTCTTAAAATTAATCAACATTGAAAATAAGTGAATTTACTTTGATCGGTCGCCAAAACCTTAAAACACTATTAGACACACAAAGAGTTGAAAAGTAGCAAGTCTTTATAGATATATAATACCATATCCTTATCACCTTGTTACACAACCCATGACTTGTTTCACAAACCACCAAGTCCACGAGCTCTGGGTTGTCACTTGCGTTTGCAACAACTCTTGTGTCATGCTCTCACACTCCTGCATCGCCCGCATCTAAAACCACTCCTTCCATTGGTGATTTGGTACCCAGGTAATGATAAATCTGCAGTACAAATAACAGAGCTTTCAGAAAGCTTTCAGTTAATGTTTTAATATCTATTAGAGCAATGAAATAGAGTGCTTAACCTATGTAAATGTAAGGTCCGTAAGTCTTTGTGAATTATAAATGTTGAGATTTTCCTTTTCTTATTTTTGGAGAAAATCTCATGTAGGTGACAACAATAGGATTTTTTGCTACATTGGCTCCATAAATTTCTGATGAGGAGTTAATGTATCCTATATTTGTTGTGAGAGAATTTATGAGTCTATTTCCATTCACAGCTATAAAATGTAAGCCCATAGAGGCAAGTGAGCATGATGAGGAATGTGTAGTGAGGAAGAGCTAAGCAGATGAGAAAATTTGCTATTGTATTTCTCCAGTTGATTAATGAGATTTTCGATGCCCTGTTAGGTGGACGTAGCCCAGATTGGTTGGGTGAACCACGTTAAAATCTGTGTTTTCATGGTTGAATGCTGTGTGTGTCTTATTTGATTTAATTTTCCGTTGTGTTAACTCTAACACTTGGTATCGGAGCCTAGCAGAATTGTCATGTGATTCAAGCTGTGTTGACCTGCCATCCGTGTGGAGGAGCCACAGCAAGGCTGTAAGGCCGAGTCTGTTGTGCGTTGAAATGGTGGTGAACTGTGCGTTGAACTTTCAACTGTGTGTTGATAACTGGTCCAAAGGCTACTGCTGTGTCATTCACTGCGTGTGAAGGCTGTCGGCGGTGAATCGTTGAACAAAACGAGAAGCAGTGTTGAATCTTGGTGGCAGTGCGTGGATTTTTTCAATGATATAATACTTGGTATCATTTGCGGAAGCACAGTTTGAAAAAACGTTGATGACTGTTGAACAGTGGCAGAGCCTTGTGCTTGGGTCGGTCTAAGGCTGCGTTAACGAACTGCGTGGACCGAGATATGGTAAATCATTTTTTTTTTTAAATGATTTGAAATGGGCCTCCAGGTTCTTAAAAAGTAAGTCGATGCCATTTGAAGGGTTTTTATGAAATCGATTTGAAGTTTTATTAAAAAATCATATATTTAAAATCGATTTGTATGAAGTCGTTTTTAACACCCAAAACAAAAGGTCAAAGTGGCCCATAATTTTCGAGTTGAACCTGTTTCAAAATCGATTTATATTATTTCAAATCCTATTACATTGACTTGACTCTCAAAACGTTTTACATTGAGTCAATGTGTATTTAAAAAGAAAAAATCAATTTGTTATATTGTATATCGATAGTTTACAAACGATTTGATTTTAAATCGATTGGTAATTATTAAATGCCATTTGCATATGGTGTTAAGAGGAAAGACATTTTATAAGGTGAAGGGATTTTTCATTTTATTTTTAAAAATTTCATTCATTAAAAGTTGCAATTGGTGATTTTTTGTGACACAAGCTGTTAAGCTATGGAAAAAATAAAAAGTGCCCGGTTTGAGATTGAAAAGTTCAATGGCAAAAACAACTTCGAGATCTGGAAAGTGAAGATGTATGATCTACTTGTGCAACAAGGCGTGGTGAAGGCGCTATTGGGAAAATCTAAACAGCCGTACACCATGACAGATGATGAATGGAGTGATTTGGATGAAAGAGCATTGAGCATCATTCGACTGTGTTTGGCGGATGATGTTTTGTTTAACATCGTGTCAGAGAAAACTGTTGCTGGTTTGTGGACAAAGCTTGAAAAGATGTACATGACAAAATCCTTAACCAATAGGATTCTTTTGAAACGACAATTGTACAGCCTGCGCATGAAGGAAGGTACGACGATAACTAATCATCTGAATACCTTTAATACTCTCCTGGGGCAGTTAGAAAGTATAGAAGTAAAATTTGAATCAGAAGATAAAGCTGTAACTTTATTATGCTCGTTTCCCGAGTCATGGGATCATTTTGTTACTTCTATAAGTCTTAGTTCATCAGAAACCCTTGAATTTGATGATGTTGTTGGAGCTTTGTTGTCCTAAGAAACAAGGAAGAGGTCAAATTCAGAAACCTCTACATCAGAAGCAATGATGGTCAGAGGTCGTTCTAAAGAAAGACGCTTCAGTAAGCACAACAACTCGCGTTCAAAATCAAAAGGGAAGAAGAGTAAGGTAAAGTGTTGGTTTTGTGGCAAATAAGGAAATTTGAAGAAGGACTGTTGGAAGAGACAACAAACATCCAAAGGAGACTCTTCGATAGAGAAGAAAGAAGCAAACACGACAGATACAGGTTCGGCATCCATTTCAGGTATGAGTGATGAAGTGTTATCAGTTAGTTTGTCTAATCATGATCAACATTGGCTGTTAGATTCTGGTGCGTCAAATCACATGTGCATTCATAGAGAGTGGTTTAAAACTTATAAATCAATCAATGATGGAGTTGTTTACATGGGAAATGATGTTCATGTAATATTGTGGGAATTGGAAGCATCCAGATTAAAATGTTTGATGGGAAAAATAAAATTCTAACTGATGTAAGACACGTACCTGAACTAAGAAAAAACCTCATTTCACTAGGAGTACTAGACACTAATGTATATAAAACCTTTATTCAAGGTGGAGTAATGAAAGTTTATAAACGAATTTTATTAGTAATGAAAGCATAGAAGGTTGGAAATCTTTTTCAGTTAGAAGGAAGAACAGATTCAGATCATGCTTCTACAGTATCTAAAAATGACAATAATTCTATTCGTTTATGGAATCAAAGGATGGGCCATATGAGCGAAAGAGGATTAAAAATTTTATCTAATCGTAAGTTACTTCCTAGTTTAAAATCTTCTAAGTTAGATTTCTGCAAACATTGTCTATTTTGGAAACAAAGCAAGCAGAATTTTAAAACTGGAAAACATACTGGTAAGGGAATCCTTGATTATATCCATTTTGATGTTTGGGGTCCATCTCCTACAACCTCATATGGAGGATCGTCATATTTTGTATCTTTTGTTGATGATTTCTCTAGAAAAGTGTGGGTCTACATGTTAAAGAAGAAGTCTGATGTATTCACGGTTTTCAAACAATTTAGAGCATTAGTTGAAAACATCACTGGAAGAACCATTAAATGTTTAAGAACTGACAATGGTGGTGAGTTTACTTCAAAGGAATTTGATAATTATTGCAAGGACGCTGGGATCGAAAGACATAAAACCACTGTATATACTCCTCAGCAAAACGGAGTTGCTGAACGCATGAACAAGACTCTTTTAGAGAGAGCAAGAAGTATGCTTAGTAACGCCAATTTGCAGAAGGAATTGTGGATAGAAGCAGTTTCTACAGCTTGTTACTTGGTAAATCGATCACCATCAACTGCAATAGGATGCAAAATTCCTCAAGAGGTATGGAAAGGTTATCCATGTGATTATTCTAAATTGAAAGTTTTTGGTTGTGATGCATATTCTCTAGTTCCGAAACATCAGCGTTCTAAATTAGATCCTAAATCAAAAAGATATATCTTTGTTGGATATGGTGATGGGACTAAGGGATACAAGTTGTGGGATCCTACTACTCACAAGATCATGATTAACAGAGATGTTAAATTTAATGAATCTTCACTTGAAAATCCAGATGTAGATGATAAATTGAAACAGGATAATGTACCTAAGCTTCAACACATTTAGTTTGAAACCAGTTCAAATACTGATAATAGTCCAGATGAACAAGTTTTAGATTTAGATCATGAACAAGTTTTAGATTCAGATCATGAACAAGTTTCAGATGTAGATCATGAATGTGTTTCAGATGCTGATCATGAAGAAGTTCCTACAGATAATAATCAGCAAATTGGGGAAGTACCAGAAACATCTTTAAGGAGGTCTACGAGAATCAGATGTTTTCCTAAAAGGTATGATGATTATGTTACTTCAGTTGCTTTAGCTTCTAACAATGATGAACCTTTGCACTATCAGGAAGCTATAGAAGGTTCAAATAGTGGTAAGTGGAAAGAGGCTATGAAGGACGAGATGAAGGCATTAGACAAGAATGCCACATGGGATTTGGTAGAACTTCCTAAAGACAGGAAAACTGTAGGATGTAAGTGGGTTTACAAGTTTAAGAAGGGTGTTGATGATACAGAAGACAGGTACAAAGCGAGGCTGGTTGCAAAAGGTTTTTCTCAGAAAGTCGGCATTGACTTTCATGAGATATTTTCACCAGTTATAAAAATTGTTTCAATTCAGATTGTGTTAGCATTATTGCTTTACTTGATTTAGAATTACACCAACTAGATGTTAAAACTGCATTTTTACATGGAGATTTAGATGAGGAGATTTACATGGAACAACCAGAAGGGTTTGTTCAAAATCGCAACAAGAAATTTGTCTGCAGGCTCAAGAAATCATTGTATGGTCTGAAGCAGTCGCCTCGACAATGGTACAAGAAATTTGATTCTTTCATGATGAGTCAAAATTATATAAGAAGTGAATATGATCATTGTGTTTAATTTAAGAAATTAAGTAATGACATGTTCATTATCTTAGTTTTGTATGTTGACGATATGCTTTTAGCAAGCAAAATCATAACAGAGATCAATAGGTTAAAGGCTTAGATGGCTAGGACGTTTGATATGAAAGATCTAGGAGCAGAAAGACAGATTTTGGGCATGGAGATTTTCAAAGACAGGAGTAATGGTAAGTTGTGGCTATCACAACAAAAGTATATTGAGAAGATACTCTTGAGGTTTGGTTTGAACAATGTGAAGCCTGTTTCACTCCCTTTTGCTTCCCATTTTAAGCTTTCTTCAATTTTATGTCCTAACACTAATGAAGAAAAGGAATATATGTCTCGAATTCCATATGCCAATGTAGTAGGTTGTTTGATGTATGCGATGGTTTGTACTCGACCAGATATTTCACATGCAGTTGGGGTTGTCAACAGGTATATGGAAAATCTAGGAAAAGAACACTGGTCAGCAGTGAAATGGGTGCTTCAATATCTGAGAGGCACAAGTGATTATTGTATCACTTATAACAAGAGTAGTGAATTTGTTTGCGGATATGTTGATTCCGATTTTGCAGGTGATTTGGATAAGAGAAGGTCAACTTCAGCGTATGTCTTTACTCTTGCAGGTGGAACTATTAGCTAGATGTCAAAGCTACAGAACATTGTTTCTTTATCCACTACTGAAGCAGAATACATAGTTGCTTCACATGCTTGCAAAGAAGCAATTTGGTTGAAAGGTTTGTTTGGTGAGTTTGGTAGGTTGCAGGACAACACCAAGTTATTTTGTGATAGTCAAAGTGTAATTCACTTGACTAAAAATCCCACCTATCATAGTAAATCAAAGCATATACCTATCAAGTACCATTTTGTAAGACAGGTTATCACTGAAAGGGGAGTCTCTCTTGAAAAGGTGCATACAAAGGAAAACTGTGCATACATGTTCACGAAACCAGTTTTGTTAGAGAAGCTACGATGGTGTTTGGCTTCTCTTGGCTTGCAGAAAAGATAAAAATAATAATGAAACAGGGTGTCAGGCTAATTGTTGTCAAGGTGGAGATTGCTGAGATTTTCCTTTTCTTATTTTTGGAGAAAATCTCATGTAGGTGACAACAATAGGATTTTTTGCTACATTGGCTCCATAAATTTCTGATGAGGAGTTAATGTATCCTATATTTGTTGTGAGAGAATTTATGAGTCTGTTGCCATTCACAACTATAAAATGTAAGCCCGTAGAGGCAAGTGAGCATGATGAGGAATGTGTAGTGAGGAAGAGCTGAGCAGATGAGAAACTTTGCTATTGTATTTCTCCAGTTGATTAATGAGATTGCCGATGCCCTATTAGGTGGACGTAGCCCAGATTGGTTGGGTGAACCACGTTAAAATCTGTGTTTTTCATGGTTGAATGTTGTCTGTGTCTTATTTGATTTAATTTTCCGCTGTGTTAACTCTAACAATAAAGACATCGAAGTTTTATTTAATATAGAAGAATTAGGAATTGGAGTTTTTTTATGTTTTCGTGGGACATTTTGTTATTGATGTTATTTTTTTTAATTCGTGTGGTAGTAAATTTTTATCTTGAATATATCTTTTGAAAACATTTTGGAATTTGATAGATGGAGCAATATCAGACGATTCATCTTGCTCCTTTTCATTATATTTTGCATAATTTTCTTTCAGAATTTACAATTAATTTAGATTCAATTGATTTTAAAAATTTTGGGATTAATAAGATTTTTTATTATGTTAATGGGCTTGCTTATTTTAAAATAAGTTTTAAATTTTAATTTAATTATTAATAATTATTAAATTAAGTGGATAGTAGAATTTATTTTTTATAGAATATTTTAGCATATTCTTATATTAAAGGTTAAGATTTATCTTAAAAGTATATATGTCTTTTCTTCCTTTTTATTTAAATTGATTAATTAAAAAAATGTCTTATGAACATGTGTTATATGGACATAAGTTATGGTTTTTGGGTATGTGGTCTTAGTAACCCATGATATTGGCCCATAACTGTTTAACAAAGCCTATTTACAAATTAAAAATCTCTGTGATAAAGTGGACTAAAATTACATGGTTAAGGATCTTGTTATATGTTTTTTTAAATATGTAGGTTTAATTTATATATTAATTATTTTGTATAATATTAATTAATTTTTTATTTATATAGCTTGAGTGGGCCTAGTATATAACTTGAGTGGGCCTAATGGTTAAGAACATGTGTTTCCTAGGTCATAGGTTCAAAACCAAATCTAAGTAGAGGTGGGTCCTTATCCCACAAACAATAGGTCTCATATACCAATTTGGTGTCTCCCTTGGTTGGTTGTGATCTTAAAATGGGATAATAATAATAATAATTTAGTTAATTGGATAACTTGAATGGGCTCAATGGTTAAGAACTTGTGATTTCACTTGGGAGGTCACAAGTTCAAAACCAGTGGGGGGTAGAGTTGTCTATTTCTCCTCATGACTTTGTTGTTAAAAAACAATATGTATTTTTATTATTATTTAAATTTTATTTTTGAATGTTATAGAAATTACATAACATGTGGATAGAGTCATTTTATGAACACACATTAAATTAATTTTTTGGTTATTGATATATTCTTAAATATATCTTAATATTAAATATTTTATTCATAATTCATAATGGATATATTATTATATACAAATATAAAATATTTTTTAATAATGCTTATCTCGAATCATTTTTGTAGAGAAAATTTATAAATTTATTTATCATAATTACTCATTGAATTAACTTAACAAACACTTTCATACTAATTTATTGGTTTTAATGTTGAATATATGCATTTTTCTTTTTGTATTTTTATGGTTGAAAAAATAGCTTTGATTAGACAAATTAAGATATATGAAATCGTTGTAGTGTTTCAACTTCTTCTTATTAATAATTTCATTATGGCAATGGATTTTATATTACAAAAATATCATAAGGATATATCATTGTGATAATATCTTTAATTTACAAAGAAACTTTTTTCATAGGGATATATAATTGTGGATATGAATTATATGTAATTTTTCATTCAGTAATTTTTAGAAAAGGGTGCAAGTATAAGCAAAAAGAATGTTCTTAAATTAATTTATTAAATACCTAAATTTGTGAATGATACTAAAAATGAAATTTAGATAAGAATTGTAAGTGATTTTTCATTAAGTAATTTTTAGAAAAGGGAGAAATACAAGTAAAAGGAATAATAAATGTTGTTAAATTAATTTATTAAGGGCTTAAATTTGTGAATGATAAAAAGTTGCATGTACAAGTAATTAAATTAATTTTAATTTATTAAAGGCATAAATTTGTGAATGACACTAAAAATGAAATCCAGATAATCAATAAAGAAAAAAAATGAAATGAATTATTTATTGGATGTATTGTATTAAGAACTTATTTCCTTGAATTTCATCTATTTTAGAGAAAATATCTACGTCTTGTAGTCATATACATGGAATATTGCTTTACGTTTTTCCATCTAGAAGTTACGACTATTTCGAAATATAAAAATTTTGAATGACAAAATCTCCCTCAAAAAGATATAACAAATAGGGTGGGTGATGAAGGATCATCAATTCTAAGAGGAACAAATCAAGTATCCCACTTAACCTATGTGAATGGTGTGCTTCCTTGGGGAATTTAAAGATCTCTTCATGAAGTCATAGGGTTCATCCTTCAAATGGGAATAATTTGGATGAGGTATTTATTTATAACAAGGGTTGTCCGCTTTTGGGGTTAGTCCAAAAAAAATTCACCTTGTTAAGAGAGCATTAGTTCTCATAACTCCTTAACAATTATTAGATTTATATGGATGCCTAATTCTGGGTGGATTTTTTACCTTGGTTATATTACTTGAATGACACCCATTCCTAGAAGGTTGAACCCTAATTAACATGAAAAATTTTACCCATTCAATACACATAGTGGGGAAGTCGATTGCTTGATCAGGATAGGTGCCTACCTAAGAAGAGGAACATGGGACCTTAGCCCTTAGATCTTAGGATCATATCATATACACCTTCAATATTTGGCACTTCACTTGTAGATGCTACCATTGAGGAGCCTCCCATATGAAGGTTTGTGACAAGGTGGAATACATATGTAGATGGGAAGAATTGGATCTTAGTGACCGCATTAGCTTATATATTGAGAAGCATTAGGCATAAGAGGACATGCAACAAATAGTTAGAGAATGAGCACCTTACATGAAGACACTCGAATATCATAACACTATGGAAGAAAGAGTTTTGGACAAGAAATATGTTGGAGAGTGCATCATCATGGAGGAGGGCCTTTAATACAAAGGAGCATCATGAATGGAGGGAATTTAATACAAAGGGGCATCACGAATGGAGGGAAATTTATCTTGGAGGATGGATAAAACATTGCATGACAGTTATGCATTTTTATATTGTAAAGTTTTTGATGTGTGGTTTTTTTGTTGATTGCCCATATGGAATTATGTTTGTATCTATATAAAGGTAGGAGAGAACTCTTACAATCATAATCATAATCGTACTATGTTTCTTTGTATTGTCTTTGAAAGGTATTGTAAGTAGTAATACTCTAGGATTCATGAGGAAACCCTAGTGGAATGGCATTAACATTCATGAGGAACCTCTAAGAGAATACAAAGAGAAGGAGAGAGATGTATTTTATGTTCAAGGAGGTGGTTCTCTTATGTGATGTTAGGGTTTCCTCTTATGATGATATGGTTTGTTTTATGTATGTAAACCCTAGAGAAGAACATGTTGTTGGAGATGATGATCATTTTTATGGTTTTCGTTGTAGTGATAGGGTTTCTACCCTAGTAGAAGTGGGATGTGATCCTAGGGAAAGCTAATTGAGGGACTAGCTTGATGAGTTTTGTGATTCGTATGATTCCTTGCATGAAAGAATACTTAGTTATTATGCATTGAATGTTCAAAGAAGGTATTGGTTCTTATGTTGATTCAAGAGTTGATAACCCATGGTTTGAGTACACAAAACATAGGGTGGACATGTAGCTTTAGAAAGTAGCACTTTATTGCAATGTGCCTATGTGATCAAAATTGTTATGCTTTGTAAGCCTTAAGGAAGACACCAATGATAATATGGAGATATTATGTGATACAAGCTTGGACTATGCACCAATAAGGACATGGTACTGATGCTAGCTTATTGAGGATCCTTGATGGAGTGGTAGGTTTGGATTAGTAGTGATTCCTAGATAGGAGGAGTTGGCAGCAAAAACTTTCCTATAGTCTTCCCAACTAGGATTTGGAGAGCTTGATTTGTATCAACTTTGTGATAAATTTTAGATATTCACTTATGCTTCATATTTTAATATAAATATGAAGTTTTTAGCTATAAAATAATTTTTACTTGTAAGTAGATTTTATATCTTGTATTATCTTCTTGAATGTGTAGATCTCAACCCTTGTTGTCCATGACAATTTAACATAACATATAGCTGAATTAGCTAAGTAGTTCAATGATTCAATAAGAGGCCATACAGGTAGGCTGAAACTAGGAGGCGAACATGGCGGAGGCCGAACCCTAGGTTACCATGAACTCTGGTTTCGACGGCATCGCTTTAGCAATCGTTTGTCTACCACTGCTTGGGGTGCATGCATCTTGCCGGCCTGCACTGCTGCTCACCGGGTATTTTTCTCCATTCTGGTATTTATAACTTTGATTATGGCTCGCCTTTGACTGCCTGGGCCCCCATTTCCGAGGTCTGTTATTGTTTTATGTGGGCGGTCACCTGTTATTATCGTTGGGACGCGTTGCTGCTTTGTCCGGGGTTTACAAATACCCTTGAAAGTAGATCCTGGGCCCCCACTGTCTATTCCGGGGTCTGCTATTTACTTTGTGTGGGCTGCCATTTGTTTGGCTTGGGACGCGTTACGGCGTATCGTCCGGGGGTTTTCTTCAACTATTGGCAGCTGTGCCTGGGGTTTCATTATTTGGTGTGGGGACGCTCCTGCACAGCAATCTTGGTTGTCCCTGTTGGACCCATTAACGAGACCGGCTTTACTTGCTCCTGGCCTGACCTCTGGCTTCAATGCCACAGTTTGTCAGGCGACCTACACATCATTTCATCCTTGTATTTTTCTGAAGACATTTACCTTCTCCAGCGGTCTTTTCGTGGCTTGAAGGGCTATCCACACTATGAGCTCCTACGAGGACGAGGTGGACTATTCGGAGGACCCCCTGGAAGGGGTTGACATTTGGGGGTTAGCTACACCTGATGAGGTGGATGACATGTCAGACTTGGAACCATTGCCTGGCGCGGATTTGCCTGTTCAGCCCACACAATCCACCGGGGAGGGGTGCTCCTCACCCATGGGGGACCTTGAACACTTGACATTTGGCTCGCCCTCGAATGAGGAGTTTGGTCTCTGGGCTTTCACACAAGACACCTTGGCAAGTGCGGACATTGGAAGCTCCGCACTATTCTCGGAGGCGGACTTTCCAGAGATCGGTGACACAACTCGTTTCTTGTCGCAGCGGCACAATGATGGCCCTCTTACATCTGGGGTTTGCCCAAAATTCCCTTCTGATAATATTGCTGCAGCTCATGTCGGTTCGGATCCCATTACTACAGAGCCGGCCTCTGGGGTCTTCACCAACATTCCAGAGGACCTAATCGACTGGGAGAAGATTTGTTCTCCGCTTGCATCTGCCAATTCTGACGGGCCAGTTCTGGGGGTTTGTCTGAGCAGTAATCCGCATAAGGTCACTAAGAGCAGGTTAAACTACCGTACAAATATTGGAAGTGAGAGTGGTATGGAAGATTGGAGCATCGTTGCGGCCAAGACCCTGGTTGGGAAGATCCGTGGCCGGAAATACACATCATCGAGGCTCCAACGGTGGACGAGAGAGATCTGGAGTGATTCCCTTGACTCCCTCCCGGAGGTCGGGGCCATGACCAAAGGCTGGTTCTCTCTCACCTTCGCCCACCCTGAACATTCTGATTGGGTCCTCAAGCAATTTTGGCATCTGGAACTGCATCCTGTCCACCTCAAACGTTGGGTGCCCCTCTTTGATCCAAAAAAAGAGAATGCAAGTGCAGGCCCCATCTGGATGAGGTTGCCTGGACTGCCTCTGCACTTCTGGAATGAGACTGCGCTTCGGAACATTGGGGGCCACTTCGGTCGGTATCTGGACCATGATCGCTCCTACCTAGCCACGGGCAACAGAGCAGTGGCCCGGATCCTGATTTTCCTCGACACCAGGGATGGCTTATATGAGAACTTTATTATGATGTTCGATGGGTTGGAGTGGCAGCAACCTCTAGACTATGAGGGCGTGCCCTTCCGCTGCAGAAAATGCCAGGAGGTTGGTCATCTATACAAATCTTGTCCAAGGAAGGGGGCTGACAGGATGCGCGCAAAGAAAACATGCTCCATTGGCATACAAACTGAGCCAAACCCTTGCACCTGGCCGGATAGTGTGGGCTTGCAGCCGCGGGCAACTGAGCTTCTTGGAGATGGCGGGTCGAGCTCGGCGACTTTGCCCACTTGGACCACCACGCAGCCCAGATCCCGGCCACTGGTATCGTCGGTGACTCCCCAGCACGATCTGATCATACCGGGTACTGCTTCTTCTGGTCCTTTTACTTCTGATTTTACATCTATTTCTCCATCCAATTCATTGCCATTTAATGTATCTGTTACTGAGAAGCACCTGTCATCTGCTTTCATCTCACATTGTTTATCATCGAGTATGTCTCATACATCATTAAATCTCTCGTCGGTTTGTTGCTCTATTGCCTCGGCCGCCCCAACGTTTTCCCCTATCATACACCACTCATCTGCTCTGCCCTCCCCTGGCCTATCTGCCACCTCTTCGAAGACTCACTCTTCGAAGCACAACTATTTCCTTAGATCCTTAACAAACCCTCAATCTGGAGAGGTTTTTGGCATTGGGCCGGGACTGGGTAGCTTACCCTCCAAATCTCGTGGCAGACCTTCTGCCCTAGCTAAGGCCATCAAATGGGCTAACTTTGAAGTGGAAGCAGGTACACAATCCTCTCTTATGCGGGTCCTTAGAGCACAAAGACCCTTGACGACTGTTACATCATGATTTGTCTCTCCTATAATTGCAGGGGACTGGCCAACCCCGATAAGAGATTGGCCCTCAGAGAACTGTTAGCACAAAAACCCTTTGATATACTATTTTTGCAAGAAACGCTCGGGGGGGGTTTGGAGGTGACTGAAATATTATCAACCTTCCTTCCTGATTGGTCCTTCATCACTCTTGATGCTCGTGGTAGATCCGGAGGATGCGCTCTTGGCATCAACATCAAAACCACCCGAATGTTAAACTGCTAGGGCCGATCGGGTGTCCTTGCGATGAATGTTTTGTTTGGTAACTCGGAGATTGTGTTTACCCTGGTAAACATTTATGGGCCCTGCTCTGACAGAGAGCACTTCTGGAACTCACTATTGACCTGTTCACTCATTACCGTCCCCAATCTCATTTTGGGTGGAGATCTGAATTTCTCCTTGGGCATTGCTGAATCTTGGGGACCACTAGCCTCCCCGGACCCTTTGGCTGAATATTTTAACTCAGCGCTCAGTGCTGCACACCTGGTTGACATTCAGACTACTAAGCTGCAACCTACATGGCGGAACAGGAGGACTGGTAATGCTGCATTGGCACGCAGACTTGACAGATTTCTTATTAAACAAGACCTCCTCACTGTTTTGTCTCGTGCTCGTCAATGGGTGGGATCAGGTGGCAAATCTGATCACTCGCCCATCATCCTGGAGTTTGAATGTGGTCCTAATAAAGCCCGCCCCCCATACAAATTCAACTCCAGGTGGTTACGTGATCCTGATTACAACCAGCTGGTCACTCGGACCTGGCAGCACTTTAGACCTACATTGGATGATGACCCTGGTAGGGTTATTAATGAAAACCTTCTTCGAATAAAGGTCCTTACCATTCAGTGGGTACGGAATAAAAAGAAACAGGAAAGAGAGGCTCTGCACCGTATTGAGGTTAAAATTGGCTCTCTCAACAATGGTGATCTGTTGGGATACAGTAGTGAGGAAGCCAGGGCTCAACTCTTCACACTTGAGACCGAAAAGGCCAAAATGCTGAAACAGAAGGAGGAAGATTGGAGACTCAAAATTCGGGCCATTTGGTTACAGGCCGGTGATGAAAACACAAAATTCTTTCAGCAGCATGCAAATGGTCGCAAGGCTGCTAACACCATTTGGGAATTGACAGATCGAAATGGCTTTACTGCGAGAACGCATGATCAGCTATCTGTGTTAGGATCCAGACACTTCACCAACCTGTATAGGGCTTCTGCTAATATCAATCTCCCGGAGATCCTGCGCATTACTCAAAACTTCAAACTCTTCGTGGAACAGGACCAGCAGGATGACCTCAATTCCCCAGTGACCATGGGCGAACTTGAAGGGGTTTTGAAATGGTTCAAATGGGACAAGAGCCCGGGGCCTGATGGCTGGCCCATTGAATTTTTTATTCACTTCTTTGATCTCATATCATCAGACCTCCTAGCTATGATTGAGGATAGCAGGGTGCGGGGCAGGATATATGATGGATTTAACTCCACCTTTATTGCACTTATTCCAAAATCGGACAAACCTACCAGCTTCAATGATTTCAGACCCATTTTGCTGTGTAACTGTATTTACAAGATCATATCTAAAATTATTGCAAATCGCATCAAGCCTTTCCTGTCCGATCATATTGAAAAGGAACAATTTGCTTTTCTGAATCATAGACAAATTCATGAGGCCATTGGTACTGCCCAGGAGGCCCTTCACTCCATTAAATCTCTCCACCTAAAATCGACTATTCTCAAGATCGATCTCACCAAAGCTTTTGATCAGGTTGACTGGAGTTACCTACACCTCATCCTTATCCACTCTGGGTTTCCTCATACCCTTATCAACTGGATCATGGGCTGCATTTGTCACGCCACCTTCAGCATTCTGATCAACGGTACAGCTACTGATTTTTTCCATGCGGGGAGGGGTCTCCGTCAGGGCTGTCCACTTTCACCATTGCTATTTGTCCTCGTCATGGAGGGCCTCTCTGTGCTTATCAACGATGCAAAAGAAAGGGGGACACTTCAGGGGCTCCGGATCATTGACAATTTATATCTTACACACCTCTTATTTGTTGACGATGTTCTCATTTTTCTTAATGGCACTAGACAAGACTCTGTTCAATTTGATCTGCTCCTGAAATGGTTTTGCAGGGCCACTGGTATGGCTCCAAACTGCACCAAATCCTCTATCATCATGACGGGCTGCACGAGACAGGAACAAGTCACCTCCAGGAATCTATTTGACTATGTCTGCACTGATATTAATGGTGGACTCAAATATTTGGGGTATCTCATCAAACCAAATGATTATAAGACCAAGGACTGGAACTGGATCATAGCAAAAATTGAGCGCAAAATAAACGTTTGGTACAATCGATGGTTAACAAGGGCTGGTAGACTCATCCTCATTAAGTCTGTACTGGAGGCCATTCCAGTCTATTGGATGACCCTGGCCTGGATTCCGATTGGCATTACTAACCAGATAAAAAGCATCTGCAGACAATTCCTCTGGCGCAACCAAGGTAAGGCATCCACGTTCGCCTGGATAGCTTGGGATCGTATCAATTTGCCCAAAAAATGGGGTGGCTGGGGGTTAAAAGATCTTCACCTCTTTTCCTGGGCCCTCGCGGCTAAGATGGGTTGGCACTTAATAACAGGTCAGAGCTTATGGTGGCAAAATATATATCTCCACAAAGCCCACTCGAATGGATCCGTGGCTGCATCACTTTGCAATCGGGGGCTTCTATTATTTGGAGGGCTATTACAAGGGCAGCACACATTATACAGAATGGTTTATCTTGGCAA
Organism: Pinus albicaulis; assembly: GCA_034641835.2. NCBI lineage: Eukaryota > Viridiplantae > Streptophyta > Pinopsida > Pinales > Pinaceae > Pinus > Pinus albicaulis. The sequence goes on along the minus strand of JAXQQM020073950.1, from coordinate 74,443 downwards.
ATTGGTTCAGGATCTGCGGTTCGCATTGGCATGGACTCTTGGTCGGGGAGTGGAGAATATCACAAACTGCCGGCATTTATCATTGAACACCTCGCCCACAGGAATGTCACATATTTGGCACAGATTGTTGACTGGGCACACACCTCATGGCGGGAACAAGCCTGGCTACAGGCGGGTGACCTTGGTATCCCTCCGGAGGGCACACGGGTCTGGCAGCAATTCATATGGGCATTGAAAGCCACCAATATCCGCATCTCCAACCGTGAGGACAATCTGATTTGGGCTGTATCAAAAGATGGACATTATTCTCCAAATCTTGGTTACCTCGAACTCATCAAACACAAGGAACCCCCCATTAAGGACTGGTGGTGGAGCACCATTTGGAAATTAAAATCCCCGCATAAGCACAGACTTCTGTTCTGGTGCATGCTCAGAGATTGCATTCCTACCTCAGAATTCCTCCACAGAAGGGCCTTCTACGGGGCATCTCGATGCTCTTACTGTCTAAATGATAGTGGGGACGCCCACCACTTATTTCTGCAATGCAACAGTATCCAAAACATCTGGTCTCGGATTATAACTGATTTGGGATGCAGATTAAATTGGGGGGGTGTCACATTATTAGATGCCTGGTCCAATTGGTGGCAGCGTTCTGCACACAGTCAAAAACTCCGCAACCTCCCATTAATAGTGTCTTGGGAAATTTGTATGGGGCGAAACAATAAGATCTTCAATGAGATTCCGATTGACTGTGATCGGATCTGTGCAGCATCTATTGCCACCTTCCGACTCATACCTGAGGACTGTAAAAGATGCAAGCCACCTCATGTGAACCCAGAAATCATCGATCACAGCAAGGCGTGGGCATACTTCGATGGAGCGTCCAACGCACATGGGTGTGGGGGGGGCGCAGTACTCTATTTGAATGACCATCACTTTTTCAACATCAGAATGGGTTTAGGACCAGGAACCAACAACTTCGCCGAACTACAGAGCCTAAGACTCCTTCTCACATTTGCTCGGGAGATTCACTGTGCATCCATCCAGATATTTGGCGATTCTCTACTTGTGACCAACTGGTTTAACAATCTAGCACATTGCCACTCGCACACACTATCTTCACTATTGAGTGAGGTTCACCATCTCAGAGTACTATTTGACTTCATCACAGTGACTCATATTTACAGGTCTCGGAACGAAGCTGCTGATCAACTGTCCAAGGAAGCTTCGGAGCTGACTTGGGGTACCTGGCACATCACTGAACATAATGCTGGACAGATCTACAGATACTATCACCGGCCTTTTATTGAGGAGGCTCCTCCTATTTTGGTCTTGTAGCAGTACTGATATTATGGGGGATTTTTGTTTATTACGCCCCTTTACATATATTCGGCATGTATTTATATCATCTTCTTTGTTTCTACAGGAGTTAGTAAGTTATGCACCGAACTTGCTATGACTTGTTTCATTACTGATGATTCATGTTTCAGGACTGTATGCCTACAGTTTTTTGATTGTGTGGCCGATTGTTTTTTGATGTTGGACTGAACAGTAGTTTTATACTACAGCTTTATGTAACATGTAGCTGATCAAATAATTTGAAAGGTTACGAACTTTTTCTCTGTGAAAAAAAAAAGCTAAGTAGTTCAACACATATATTTCATATAGAGGAATGTATTTGTTTCTTTCATAATCTTTTATAATAATACATTTCAAATATATTATCTTCCTTGAAAAGTGTGCCATACACAAATTTCATTTCTAGATACTAAGTCTTATATCATTTCATAAAGTAACATATTCACATGATTCTAGGAATCATGCAGGTGCATCTGCATAATAATTTTTCCATTGTTTACTTGGTTGAGACATGTTTGTATGTCTCTTTGATCCCATCTCCATTATTTAACTTTTCTTTTAAAAAAAGTAAATCAATTCTCTATACCTAAGGAACTTACATATTAACTTTTTTTTTAATTGTAGCAAAGATCATCTTTGGTATAGGGGTGTAATGTTTGAGTTCATTTACATAACCTTTGTTGGCTTAGTATGCCACTTGATTATTTAATAACTCTATTTGGTTCTGAAAGTCTCATAGCTTGTTGATTATGCCTTCAACATTATTTTTTTCTTAAATGAAAGCTATGTTTGCACTTATCATGGCTATAGGATGTGTTTCTTTAGCATTCACCAATTTGTTTTTTTATAGTTATAACTAAATCCTTATCCACTATGAGCCTTCTTTTGTTGTGAACTTGTATTATAATTATTTTATTTTCTTATCAAAGACAAACATTTCCAATCTAGACACTTCATTAGTTGTGATTCGGATAAGAATATCAACCTCCATTATGAACTTATTTGCAAGAATAGAAAACATGCTTATAGGGACTTCTACATGTTGTTTAGGTGGTTCTTCCTATATTACATCTATATTTTATCTTTATTTTACTCATACTTATATTTCCTTTCTTGATTCAAAATGGATCTAACCAAAGGAACGAAGGATATAAGACTTGGTACATGGAAGCGCAATTCAACCATTTAGGAAGATTAAATAAAATATCAATGAAAATGCAAATAAATTGAAAGAAGGAAGTGGAGGAGATGGATTTGGTGAGTTTTGTTAGGGTTTTTTATGCTTCTGAATCTTTTTTTTAGAATCTCAATAGATCAAAAGGCTGCAGAATGGTTCATTTTCCTATGATGGGGGGATTACATAGTCCATTACTCTCATTTGGAGACTACTCATTGCAATGTGCAGTTCCCTACGGAGGGTGTCTCTAAACCATGTTTGTTGCAGATTGCAAGATTTTCTTAAGGAGGAGTGGTTGGTTTGGGCTGTAGGCTATACACGTGAAGGGCTTCCCCTCAGCTTCGGAGGAAAAGATTAAATGTTGACAAACAAATCTATAATCTATGGCGGCATGTTTCACCATGGGCAAAGCGAGCGAGTTAGCCTTTCGGGGTTGTCGCAGCTTTTCGTGCATGCATCAAACCCTCATCAACATATTTTATAATTTAAATTGTAATATTTTTATAATTTACGAATTTAATGAGATAGTAAAATCAAATTTTAAACAACTCCCTTAAAATTTTATAGATGTCTATATTTACATTTGTTAGTTCATCATTTCAATAGTCATTGGCCCACTAATACTTAATTTTTAATTTATTCAACTTATTTAATCATTAATTTATTATACTCACACTAACTTTATAAATCTCTTTTAAGTTACTAAACACATACAATCTCCCTAACTCTCACTTATTAAGAATATTTTTTATATTGTATATATTAACATATTTTTTTTTTATTATAATTAATTTTTAAATGTTATTGAATAAATATAAATCAATTTCAATAATTTTTTTTATTCATTATTATTATTATTTATACTTAATACTGATCTAAATTTTCATGAGTATTCATAAAATATTTTGTTTGTAATTTATATTTTTAATCTTTTTCAAATGCTATATGTTAATTATATTTAGAATATTAAAAAACAACAAATTTATTAAATTTTAAAAACCCCCTCAAAACAATATAAATTAAAATATTTTAAATTAAAATCAATCATATAATATAAATAATTTCTATAACTAGTTAAGTCCTACTAGCATAACCGGTTGAGGACGGGCCTCGTTAGTAAGGCAACCCGGGATCAAACCTCACTGAGGTTGTTGCACCCATGCTAGGGGCAGGAGACACGCTAATATCCAGTCAGCTTAGGGTTGTTGTGGGCCAGGCCGAGTGCAATCCCTAGGTGAGTTTGACGGCTTAGATGCCCCTGGGTTGCGGTTTCTCAAGCCACGGGTCACGCCCGGATAAACACATATCACTTGACAAAAAAATAAAAAAAATTCTATGAAAAACATATTTTTAATTAAAATCAACTACATAATATAAAATAAGAATTATCTTTTAATACTTTAGATCATTGAAAATAATAAATTATGAAAAAAAACATACATGACTATGATATTCCATATTCTATTTTGTCCAAAACATTTAATAATGGTTGGCACATTAACCCTCAGTTGGCAAATTAACCCTATGGTCAACTTGGTTATGAGCCATGCACTTTTTGAACAATGCTCTTTTGCAGTTGGGAGGGACTACAAGCTAAACATATAAATTTTCCTTATGTAAATGTTTGAAAAGATGCATTTAATATAATAAAATTTTCATTCCATGCACAAATGTAAGAGTTTGAATAGATGCATTTTCCTCTGCATAGTAAGATGTACAAGTTTGAAAAGTTGTTTTCTTAAATAATAAGTTGTTCACTCTACAGGAAGTATGTAAAACTGAATAACATTTCATTTGATAAATAACGTAATTAGAAGTGTTAGACCAAAGGGCCAGCGAAGGAAACCAATCACATCCAATTCTTATAGTTAATAAATATGCAAAAATCATTAAAAAAAAATTGTGGACATAAAATAATTTCATTAAGCACGACATAAAGGGAAGTTAGATGGTGTCTATTAATGTTCATCAATACAAATATTAACAAAAACATTAATAAAAAACAAGGATCAACAAGGCATGGATGAATGCATGATAATTCCAGGCATGTATAACCATAGCCATTAAACATGACTATGTATTAATATGAGAATGACTTAGGATTGGTGATGCTTAAAAAAATATGCTTAATATTTACAATCCACACTTAATATTTCACTAAGCGTATATCAATGTGTTGTAGTGGCTACAACCACCCTCCAAAATTTTTCCTATGCTTTCATTTTGGATCCTTCCTTTCTATCCACAAGAACTTCTATTGCATTGTCATCTAGTATTACTGATTTGATTGAGACTTATCCTTTTCATATGTGATTTTATTTTCTTTTTTTCACACTTAAATAATATTTCTAATTCACAAAATAACCCCCTCACTTGGTCTTGCAGCAGTTTTGGGCTTGCACAATTCATGAGGGCAAGCTAGCCTTGATGATTGGAATTGCACAATATAGACTGGAAATTATGCCTTGAGCTCAGAAACTGCATAGTCACTGAAGGAAGCTCAACACTAAGCTCAGAAATTGTGAAATACTTCCCTTGAGCTTAGAAACATCACAATGCACTAAGCCAAAATGTGGCCCAGTTCCCCATAATTGTACACTCTTTCCTAATAATGTGCATGTCAAGTCTCTCGAAAAAGAAAAAAGTGAAAAAGCATCCCTAGAAAATAGGGACCCATTATTAGTTTCCCGAAGGAGGCACATTCACTAGTTTTAGAAACTTCCGCAAAGTGTTGCTTTTTCCTTGATTTTAGGCATGCACGTCATAAACCCTAATTCATTCAAATATATTTAATTGATCCCTCTAGATCTCATTTGCACATTTGGTCTTGGTTTTCTAGCATTCTAGAGGAGATCAAGGATCCTTTAGTGTAGTCTTTGTTGCTTTTCTGGGTGAGTTTCACTTTTGTCGTCTTTTGTCGCTTTTCCTGTCACATTTTGTCATATCGCTTCTATGAGTGTTGTTTCGCTTGTTTCTCTTCATGGTTGATGGAATTTTAACTTATTTTAGCTTGTAGAAGTGTTGTTTCAAGTTGTCATTTTCCTTTCACAAGTGTCACATTGGTTTTCCTATTTTGCATCGATGATCGTAAATATGGAGACTCTCATCACATATGTGATTTTATTCTCATTTTTCAGTTTATACAGTTGATTTACATTGATTCATTCATACTTAGTCAGATCTTCACTCAAAATAACATCATCAATCAGATCTGCTTGTCTCCCACACTGGGCAGATCTGCACTTTCCCTTGGCTAGTTTTCACTTTTCCATGTTGGGCATTGCATAAGCATGACACTCAATCCAATAAATTGACTTTTGCTACTACACAATGTGTAGTACAAGCTAGCCCAAATGCGCATGGCGTAGTTCCATGGCTTAGTCTGCCACCTTGGACATTAAGACTGTGCATTGTGTAGTCTCTCCTAGTCACTGCCCAGATTGAACTGCGCATTGCACGACCTCAAGCCTCATACTGAACCCTTGTCTATTGGGACTGTACAATACACAATTCCCACAGCCAGTGTCCCTCCTCTGATACATAAAATTTTGCAATCCTTCTCTCTAGTTTCATGGTTTGCTTCCTGATCTTGCTTTGAAGTTAGATTTGAAAAAGCTAATGTTTGCTTGAAAAAGCTAATGTTTTCTGTCCCATAGGTACCACAGTTGTTGAGCACTTCTCTCCATTAGTCACTATTACTATGGCACCCAAGAGAGTTACTTCAAAAGATACCACTAAATTCATATAAAAACATCAAGTATGAACATTCTAATCGCATCATCAAACCTTGGGAAGAAATATGTGACGAAAAACATAGAAAACTGGGATACGATAAGGAAGTTACCTTTTATATCTCCTACTATTTAAAACCAATCCACTTCTATAATGTAGGATTCATTTAAGGATATTTCACTTCGCTAGTTTCAATTCAAAATCTCTATCTAACAACATTGTCATCAAGTTGTTTACATGAAGAATTAGTGTTTTGATCTCCATCATTCACATAAAAGTGAAAAGGAGAAGAACGCTAAAATGAAAATTAATTCATTATAGTTAGAGAAGTTCTTGGAAATGGAATTGACAAGTCAATTTATTGCATATGTATTACTATCTAGTTTAGACGCAAGTAAAGACATATTTATATATAGAAACTACAAATGTAGATGGAATTCAAGTAATTATTATAGATTAAACTTGAAATTGACTCCAAAGGGCACTCCCTTATAGCTTCAAAAAGGAAAGTACACAAATAAAATGAGAATGGTACTCTATTACACCTAAAAAGTGTAGGATTACATTGAAAAAGAAAAAATGGATTTACCCAACTGATCTAGATTTATGCAAGAACACAACAAAATACACATATCACCATAGATACAAAGATGTAGCGGAAATAATGCTTCATTTTATTAATAAAACAAATGACTGAAATAAACAGCTAGGGCAATGGTAGGTGTATCTCTGAGAAGAGATGTGGCAGCTAGAGGCCTCTGAACTGTGTTACAATGATACATAATGGAAATGAGCAAGCGAGGGCATTGGTAGCATATCTTTGAGAAGAGATGTGTCGGCTACAGGCCTCCCCACTGTGTTACCGAACTGAAATGATGGGAACAAGCGAGCTAGGGCACTGGTAGCGTTAATCTTTGAGAAGAGATGTATTGGCTCCTAGCCCCATGAACTCTGTTACAATGAGGCTCGAAGGCCTATTTATTGTTGAGAAACAATGTAAAATCTGAAACATCCAAAAACCTAACCCTAGGAGATGAAGCGCCAAAATTGTGGGCCCCATTTGGGTAACTTGGTGTTTCAACTTCCCAGGGACGTAACTTTGGCATCTGATCTCCGTTTGACACGCTTAATAGCTCGTTAGAAAGATCTATCCAAGGACTACAACTTTTGAGTGAGCAACATTCACATTCCATGTTGCTCCCTGTTTTCCCAAAAAGCGTCGTTTAGTGCCTCAAAACGACTTCGGAAGTTCAGGACTCGAAAAACTGCTAAAAATATTAAGTTGTATTGAAACTTACAAACTGAACGAACTGATGGTGGGGGTTCAAATGGACTCGGTGGGTGGCCACCAATATCCACATGGATCATTAAGTCCCAAAAATGGCTCCGGGTGTGCAGGACCCGAAAACCTACTAAAAATAGTAAGTTGTGCTGAAGCTGAAAAATTGAAAGAATTGATGCTGCGGGTCCAAATGGAATAGGTGGGAGGCCACCGATATTCACCTGGATCACCAACACCTTCAATGAAAAGGGCACGTTGTGAAAATGTTTGGTGGTCAACCAAAAGCACCAAATACATGATATCAAATATAATTATCAATGAGGTTTTAAATAAGAATCTGAAGTCCAAGAATGGATCCCTTCCTCATAATTATCACTTTCCACCTAACAATGGGTAATACAATGATGATAATCAGGATTCAAGTTTTGAAATACTACCACTCAAAATTTAATTAATTTGCACGAATGTGAGCACAAAAGCCAACCTCAATAAAATATTTACAATTTAATCAACTATAATCTATCTCCTCAAATTATTTTATTTGGGAATATCTAGTATTGGAATCTAGAATACTCCCATTTCTCTTCAACTATCATTAGGATGTTTCTCAACATCTAATTCTATCTAAAGTTACAAATTTCCTCAATGACTCTATTTGTTCAGTAATTATAAAATAACGATCCTATTTATTCAAAAATTAACAACGGAAATGTTCAGACATGGAAATTCTTCACTTCCAAAAGTTCTACTATGTTTTAAAATTAATTTCAAATGAACCTTTCAACATCCATATTGATATTTTTCTAGAAGTATCTTTATCAAAGATTAGTTCAAAAGTTTTAGTTTGAAGATTAAAGATGATACTAGTTTATGCACTAGTTGAATTGCCTTATTAGTACAATTATTCAGGAAATGTGTGATTGCGGAAAGAAAAGTTATACTGTGAGTCCTTAGACAATAAAAAATTGTAAGAGAACCTTATTATAGTTGTTATCGTTATCTAATAATAAGACATTGTCATTATCCACTTATGAGTTGTTAATGAAATCTAAATATATAGGAGGTCAAATCCATATATTATATACTAATATTGTTGGATAATTATAGGGGCAGAATGTGGATTAAAGGCTAGCATAAAAACATATCAATACACATGGGTATTGGAAGCACTAGGTTAACTATTTATTTACAATTTTCAGAAAGAAAAATATACAACGATAAGAAATTTAAAACACCAAAAATACATACACTCAAAATAAAAATGCATGGTTTCATGTCTTAATTTATATGGTTGTTCTAGTTACTAATTTGTTTGATTAAGAAATTTAATCAATTATTAATTATTAGATTGAGAAAGGGGTAGTGGAATAAAATTATTGTATCTTTCCTTTAGTTCGTAAGAGTGAATTTAGGTAAAATTTGAATAGTAGTTTGATAAAGTTCGGGGTTGGTTGACTAGTAGATAATTGTTTCTTATAAATTCATTAAACTTGTAATTGCAACAAAGTCATACAAAATTATTAGGTTGTTTGACTGGTATTTTAATAAATTTATTAGTTTGGAAGATTGAAATAAAAAGCTAATGTTGATTTTGTAGTTTCATTTTATTATTTAAAAAATTTCTAGTAAATTTAAGTAAAATTATCAAACTATTGAGTTATATAAGTCAAATAGTTGATAAATGTGGATAAGATTAGAACTAAGAGATAAAAAAGAATAAAAAAGTAACAACAAGATTAACAAAAATTCTAAATTTAGACTACGAAGTTAATTATAATAAATTACAATTAATTTAATAATTTAATCACAATTAAACAATAACGATAAAGTTTATTAAGTTAATCATAATTAAACAATAAAGATAAATTTATATAAAATATTTGTAATTACAAAACTCTCAAATCTAACACCTTCCTTCTTATAAATTCATTTAATGTATAGTTAAAATGAATTATAATAAAATTAAGAAAACCTTTTCACTATTTCAAGAATATTTAAAATTTTTCAACCAAATACAATTAGTAAACTAAATCTATTATCAAAATCAGTTCAAATAAAAATAATGAAGCCATTTTATGGTTTTTGATCAGTCTGGTAGGTGTAATTCATAATCTATCTTTTTTTAGAAGTGACTTTGAATTAAAAATTGAGTGGATATGTGTTTGCCAAGTAGGTATGTGGATAAGGGCTCTTTAGCTATATGTGCAGAACAGAATAATTTTTCTTTAGTATTGTCGGTATGCTATCTGCAGGTTCTGCACTATCCAATGGTCATCACAAATATGAAGTTCCATGGAAGGGAGTCTGCAACCTCTCTTATGATCGGCCAAAATATTACCTTCATCAACATTACCTTTCATGGACAGATTTGCAATGCAACGACAACTAAATGCGATGGCAGTAGTCACTATACAGAAGGAAGTACTTCGTTTGAGAAAAATCTGAATATAGTCTTTGATCATCTTGCTCAAGGGGCAAACAAGACTGAGTTAGTATATCTGTGTATGGTACTCAAGGTCCTGACATAATATATGGCCTCATCCAATGCAGAGAAGACATGCCAGTAGACTAGTGTTTCAGTTGTGCACAATTTGCGACCACTAATATTTGACAAATTTGTGGGAATGTTGTTTGCGGTAGTATCTGGCCTTTCCAGTGCTTCTTACGCTATGGAAACTATAATTTCATCAGAAAACTGGATACGGATTTGGGGTCTAATTACGCTGAGACCTTCAGTGGGAACCCGGTTGTCTTTGTCCCGCCAAACTTTGAAGGTACTGCAGAGAATCTGTTAATGAAATTGTCAATTGAAGCAACAAATGAAACAAAATGATTTGCTTTGTCTACAACTCTAGATTTGTTGGAATTTATGAATATTCCAAACACACAGGAGAATAGAAATTCCCCTCTTTAACACAGAGAAATACAAACAAAATTTGCTTGCTGGTAGACAAAGATTGCACAAAATTCTTCTATTTCATTAAAAATAAAAATCTATTACAGTCTGATAACTTTCCACTGTTGGGAGATTACAAAAGATGGAACTGCTTCACACGCAGTGTCCAAATCACTCTTCTCTGTCTCACACAGAAAATACTCTATCTCTAAAACACTCTGCTGTATTTTTTTTACTTCCACACTGCTGTGCATACACTCGTTTTACACTGTGCTATGTGTAAAAACATACATCTTCACCTCTTACAATCTGTCCTTTTCCCTTTTATACACACTGCTGTGTAAAAATAAAAATTACATAGTAAATAAAAATTACATTCACGCCCCTTTTTTTTGTTTTGGCTTTCGGGCCTTTTGAAATTTCCAAAACATAACATTAAAAATAAAACACTTACTTATATATATTAAAAATATTAAAAATATTTATAATATATATTAACTTTAGTAAAAAAAAACTTTTACCGAAGGTTTAAAACCTTTATGAAATTTTACGGACTTCAACCATAAGACAAACTCTATTACAAAATATTTCGCGTTCCAAAATTTAATGATGACGTAAGCCCAAAGTGTGATGCGAATTCTCAATAGAATTCACCCTATAAAAATTTCGGGTCCGGATTTTGTGTTTTCAGATCTCCTCCAAATTCACGCGATCCAATAAAATACTCCACGTGGCCCTTTCAATCTGGCGGTAAATTTCTTCTGGTGTTAAATTTGTTTGGTGAAGGTTTTAATGCTGGTGATTGCTGCAGATAGGATGCAGCTCTTCCAATGCTCCTGCATTCAATTCACGGCTGTCTAAATTCCCATCAAACTTAGCTTCGCCACCGTTCAATCTTTTCTCATTAACTTGCTGTCCTGCAGACTTCTCTGGGCAGTTGGAAATTAAATTCCAACACTCCCCCTTAATTTCAACTGCTGGGTTATCCATCATACCCAAACATTTTCTCAAAAACTCAAATGTCTTCTGTGCCAATGGCTTTGTCAAAATATTTGCATATTGCTTCTCTGTTTTACAATGTTGTAAAACAATTTCTCCATTGTTTACCAATTCTCTGATATAATGAAACTTTGTATCTATGTGTTTTGTTCTCTTGTGAAACACATAATTCTTTGATAATGCAATAGCTGAGCTATTGTCACAATAAATCACTGTGCCTTTTATCTGTTCTTGGCATAAACTTCTCAACATTCTCCTCATCCAAATTGCTTAACACGCTGCTGCTGTAGCTGCCACATACTCTGCCTCTGCTATAGACAATGCTACAATTGGTTGTTTCTTAGAAGCCCATGAAATGGCTCCTGAACCCATGTGAAAAACATAACCGGAAGTGATCTTCCGATCATCTACACTTCCAGCCCAATCACTGTCAGTGTATCCAACTAATTCTGAATTTTCTGAAGCAGTATATAAAATACCAAATCTTTTAGTACCTTTAACATACCTCAGAATTCTTTTTGCTGCCTGCCAATGTGCTTCTTTTGGCTTCTTCATAAATCTGGAAATTAAACTAACAACATGCATAATATCCGTCCTAGTTGCAGTCAAGTACATTAGGCTGCCAACTATGTTTTTATACAAACTTGGATCAAAATCCTTGCTGCTGTCATCTTTACTCAACTTCAATCCCATTACTGTGGGAGTAATTGCAGCTTTGCACTCCTGCATATTAAATCTTTCTAAAACCTGATTCACATATTTTGATTGAGATATAAAAATCCCTTTTTCACCTTGCTCTACTTCTATTCCCAAGAAGTATCTTAACAAACCCATGTCAGTCATTTCAAATTCATCTTTCATGACTGTTTTAAAATTTTCACTGAGATAATCATCATTGCCAGTGAATATTACATCATCAACATATAACACCACAATCAACATCTTACCATCCTTTCCTGTGCAGCAAATTTAATCCTCCGAAATTGAGATGTCCAAATCTCAGATGCCATAACCAATTTTAATCTTTTTCTTCCTTTTGGAAGGCTTCTTGTGTTACAGCAGCTATGCTCTTTCTTTTTCCCTTCAAGTCAGTGTTGAGCTTGAGTGGAAACATTCTATTGCTACTCATTTGGATTTCAGCAATGATTTTCTTGCTTGGAGGTATATCTTTTATTGTGCACACATCATCTTTGAATATTACATTGTAACCTTTATTTATGAGCTGCCCAATGCTCAAAAGATTACACTTCAGACCTGGAACATAATATACATCAGGAACAAATTTCTGCTCCCCGTTTCTAGCTCGAATACTAACTCTGCCTTTTCCTTTGACAGAGATCTTAGTATCAGTCCCTGTGGTCACTTCAGATTTTATTTCTTCATCTAGATTGGCAAACATTGCTTTGTTGCCAGTCATATGATTACTACATCCTGAATCTAAGAACCAAACATTATCTTCTTTGTCTTGTGCTACATTACATGCTAGCAACACATTACTTGGGTTCTTTTCTTCTTTTGCTACATTAGCATTCTGCTTATTTTTCATGTCATTTTGCTTCTTTCTACACTCATTGGCATAGTGCCCATATTTCTTGCAATAATGACATTGGACATTGGATTTGTCATACCTCTGTCCATGAGCATGTTGGTGTTGGTGTCCACCTTGCTGGCTGTTGCATTGGCCATGGCTCTGAATTTGACTGTTGCTCCTTCCATGTGAATGTGAAGGGCTGTTCATTCCACCTCTATTTTGGCTTCTGCCTCTTCCTCTTCCTTTTCCTTGACCTCTTCCTCTTCCTGAAGGCATCTGGGTCTTGAAGGCATGTTCAAGAGATGAGGTTTCATCTCTGCTCAATCTCTGTTCATGGGTTATTAGTGAGGCATGAAGTTCATCCACTATGAACTGTGAGAGATCTTTGGTCTCTTCTATGGTGGTAACAATAACATCAAACTTTGAGGGTAAACATCTCAAAAGTTTCTCCACAATTCTTCTTTCTTCAAGAGTTTCTCCATGGGATCTTATTTGGTTTACAATCCCAATCACATGTGTAAAAAATGTGTCCACATTATCTGACTCTTTCATGCAAAGAGTTTCAAAATCTCTTCTCAGCAACTGAAGTTTTGCTGTCTTCACTTTCTCCATACCTTGATAGGCTACTTTCAGAGTTTCCCATGCCTCCTTGGATTTCTTAGCTGCTGCTATCCTTGGAAACACACTCTCATTTACTGCCTGATACAAATAGAAGAGGGCTTTAGCATCCTTATTTCTATTGTTCTTCAATAAATCCTTCTCTGCTTGAGTTAAGGCATTGAAAGCCTGTTCATCAGCTGGTTCTGTAAAACCATCTTCTACAAGTTCCCACAAGTCTTGTGAGACAAACAGGGCTCTCATGGTAATGGCCCAATAATCATAGTTCTTTCCATTAAATTGTGGAAGCTGAACATTTCCAATGTTCACTCCAGTGCTTGGTCCAGCCATTGCTCTTAAACTGAACACAACTCTGTTATCTTTGAGAAATACCTGAACTTTGACCTCTGTTGAGCTTTTCACACTGCTGGAGAAATCACTGCAAAAAGTCTTCTTCTTCAGCTTCTTTGAAAGTTTCCTTCTTCAGCTTCTTTGAAAGTTTCAAAGAGCCTGAACTAGCTCTGATACCATGTTGGAATTTTTGAATATTCCAAACACACAGGAGAATAGAAATTCCCCTCTTTAACACAGAGAAATACAAACAAAATTTGCTTGCCGGTAGACAAAGATTGCACAAAATTCTTCTATTTCATTAAAAATAAAAATCTATTACAGTCTGATAACTTTCCACTATTGGGAGATTACAAAAGATGGAACTACTTCACACGCAGTGTCCAAATCACTCTTCTCTGTCTCACACAGAAAATACTCTGTCTCTAAAACACTCTGCTATATTTTTTTTACTTCCGCACTGTTGTGCATACACTTGTTTTACACTGTGCTATGTGTAAAAACTTACATCTTCACCTCTTACAATCTGTCCTTTTCCCTTTTATACACACTGCTGTGTAAAAATAAAAATTACATTCACGCCCCTTTTTTTTGTTTTGGCTTTCGGGCCTTTTGAACTTTCCAGAACATAACATTAAAAATAAAACACTTACTTATATATATTATAAATATTAAAAATATTTATAATATATATTAACTTTAGTAAAAAAAACTTTTACCGAAGGTTTAAAACCTTTATGAAATTTTACGGACTTCAGCCATAAGACAAACTCTATTACAAAATATTTCGCGTTCCAAAATTGAATGATGACGTAAGCCCAAAGTGTGATGCGAATTCTCAATAGAATTCACCCTATAAAAATTTCGGGTCTGGATTTTGTGTTTTCAGATCTCCTCCAAATTCACGCGATCCAATAAATTTACTCCACGTGGCCCTTTCAATCTAGCGGTAAATTTCTTCTGGTGTTAAATTTGTTTGGTGAAGGTTTTAATGCTGGTGATTGCTGCAGATAGGATGCAGCTCTTCCAATGCTCCTGCATTCAATTCACGGCTGTTTAAATTCCCATCAAACTTAGCTTCGCCGCCGTTCAATCTTTTCTCATTAACTTGTTGTCCTGCATACTTCTCTGGGCAGTTTGAAATTAAATTCCAACAAGATTCGGTGTCCTAAAACATTTACGGTGTGGTGCAGTGCACCAGAGATCTGTCTACACCTGATTGCAGAAGGTGCCTCTCATACTCAATCAGTTAAATGTTCATTTCTGACACAACTGCGGGAATTAAGTATTGGATTCAAAGCTGCATATTTCGTTATGCAATATATCCCTTTTTTTAATTGGATTGCGTTTGCACTGAACAGTACGCAGGGGCTAGCTGATAAAGCACAGGCGAAGTCTTCACACAAAAGCACACATATAATTACGCTAGGCATTTTATCTATGGAAATTCATGTCCAAACACTGTTCATTGCATCGAATCAATGAACTTCAATTTTGTCCTCCTCCACTTATCTAAATTTGATACATGGGTAGTTTTTATTGCTCTTTTTTCCATTCATCTTCTCTTTCGCTGAAATTTTCAGGTGCGTGGACCTCACTTATACCATTTCTTGCTTCCCTCTACAATTAAAATGTTCCGGCCAGGTGCGTGGACTTCACTTCCACCATTTCTTGCTTCCCTCTACAATTAAAATGTTCTCTCCATGTGCGTAGACTTCACTTCCACCATTTCTTGCTTCCCCTGTAGTTAAAATTCAAGGGAAACCGAAGCAAGAAACCCATGTGAGGGTAAAAATGTTCCTTCATTTGAAACAGGGTGGGAACCAAGGAAACTACACTGACCATTGGAGCAGACGCCATAAGCCCGAAAAATGGATGACAAGCTGCAGTTGAAACACGGTGGGACCGTCCAAACTAGAGGATCGCCTCCAAAAATTTAATTTATCTCATCGACAACGCCACATACACTCTCAGGTTCTCGTTAGAGCAATCTCACAAACCTTAGCGGATTGATCCTCTGACCTAAAGGTACCGAAAGGCAGAGTATCAGACAGAGACGTGCGCGAGCATGAAAGATTCTTATTCCCGAAACTGCCTATTGTCGAAGCTTTTCCTATGTTGTCCAGACCAAACAGAATTCCCGCATACACAACTTGAGCAATTAGAATTCCAGAATTAATGCAGGGATTCTTTATGACTTCATTGATGAGACCCAAGAAACCCGAAACCCAATAAGGTAAATTATATTTACAAACGGAGTAGTCTACCCAGCTCGCGTTTTAGCCCGGAAATATGGCCCGTCGGAAAACATTTGCTACCCGTGGCCGAATACGCCTGGGGATCACCACATGACTACTCTGTCAGAGTTTTCAGAGTTAATTTCGGGTTGTCAGCCATTCATTCAATGCTTCAATGTATTCAATGCCTTATCCGCTCCTAGAATTTCAAATTTAGCATTCGCGCTAGCAATTTTAATTTGAAGTTCTGCTCTCGGCGAGGGCAGCGTTGGAAGTCAGGGGATCTTGCAAAACCATATTTCTCTTGTGGATAATGGATTTCAGTTAGGAGATCTGAAATTCCAATGGCGAATAGCCAGCGAAATAAGGCTTGTCATCCTGCCACTGAATCTACAAGAACTGAAATTTGTTCAGTACAAGTTGCACCTAGGTAGCGGCCTGGAACTCCTAAAAAAAGAACACTTGTGTTCAGTGAAGAAGAGACTCTCATTTCCTGTTGTTGCCACACATGCTATGGCTAGCAAGAGCCCAAAGTCTGAGGAGCGCAAGCCTAAAGAGCATGCATGGTCGAATAGGGAGATCAAGCTTTTCAGCGTTTGAAAAAAGGAGTAAGCGTTGGGCCCGTTATTTGTTGCCCGATAGCAGAATAAACTCTGGGCTTGAAAGGGCCTTTTTTGCTTTCAATATTATATATTTCTTCAACTGCAACTGCAATCTGTTAAGCAATTTTTTTAAATTTCTTATTTTGCAATCTGTTATAAAGCAATTTTTTTTTTCTTTAATAAACTCAATGTGTAATTTTAGTTTCAAGCCCAACGCTCACTCTTTTTTCGATATGGAAGCATGGTACATTTGGCACATATTTTCTTATGTGCCTATGTGGTATGGAAAGATTGAATTTGTTTTCTATTAAATAAAATCAAAATGTATATTATCAAAATGTACATTAATGTTGAATGTCCAAGTAATATATCCAGATATATATAGATGTGTGAAAAATGTCAGATTTATCAAAAAAAAGAAAAAAAAAAGACAAATTGAAATTGTATTCTATTAATCAAAATGGCTTTTTAGAAGAATATTTTATTGGTTTTGCATATATACAGAGTTGTGAAAAATGTCAGATTTATAAAAATGTTGACTGTTAAAAAAAAAACCAAGACAACTTGAAATTGTATTTCATTAATCAGAATCAAAATAATCCTAGAAGACTTTTTTTTTGTTGGTTTTGCTTGAAATCCAATCAGAATTAGGAAAATTGAAGTTTTAAGTTATTTAGCTGCAAAACCTTGGTGCTCTAAAGATTTTCTTGAACATTGAATTCATTTTTGTATTAAAAATTTCATTTTAAACAACAAAACATTAATTTCATTCAAAAATATTTTGACAAAAAAAAGCATTTGAGCTCCCTTAATCTAACAAAATTTCAATTTGTTTAATTTTTCTTAAAATGATGAACTCTGTTTTATTAAAAAATAAGGATGTGAATTGGGTCTATATTTAATAGTTTTAGAGGAATAATTGTTAATCTCTTCAATATTTGTATAGTTTTTCTTAAAATGGTAAACTTTGTTTAATTGAAAAATTAAAGATGTGAATTGGGTCTATCCTTCATAGGAATAATTATTATTCTCCCCAATTAGATTCAATTTTCACAAATAACATTGGTTATCTTCCACATTTGTTAAATAAATATTGGATTGATAATTTTTTGATAATTTTTAAACAAACTCTCATTACCTTTACCTACTTAAAGGACTTTACAACACAAGGATAAAATGTATCATATTTAAGGACTTTTCAAGTTAGTGGTTGGCTCTAGTCTTATGGTTAATTTAGTTCCATTTACCTCACAAAGTTTAATTCACACTAAAGAAAATGAGAGAAACAAGTCCACCATATGAATATGAATAAACTCGTAGTGTAACGAGGCAATAATGGAAATTCCAACATGATTTTGACAAAATTTGACAATTTCTTTTGGAAATGCAGGTTGCCCTCTCAAGCTTCAGAATTTTGGGTGCCCCAAGGGTTTTTTTATTGTGGTGAATCCATTTCAATCATTAAAAAATTATTCAAACACTCCCAAGGTCAGATTTTTTGAAAAAAGAAATGGCCAGATTCTACAAGAAATAATGCTTTAGGAAAAATTGTCACTATTATAAATAAATACTTTCAAATTATAATATGAAATAGATACTTAAGATTATAGTATCAATGAAAGTTGGCCAATGCTAAAAGTAACTTGTAACTTTGCAAAGAAAATAACTAGATAACTTATGACTTTGTTCAACAACATTTAGACAAATATCACAAATCCCATGGTTGGTAAATATCATAATTTATTTTTTTAACTTATCTTCCGTACTTTTTCTTGACTCAAATGAAACCTAGCTATGCTTTCAAGAAAATATCATTTACATGTACAATGAAGGGAACTTCTTATATATTCCATTAACCATATTATTTTACTATGAATTTCATACTTCATAAATTCATATGTCCAAATTACTTATACCAAATTTTGCTTCAATGGTAAATCTTCATTAGAAGTGTAAGTGGTTTAGAAAAATGACATAAATAAATATGACATTTAATTTAATCAACTAATCATTTTACTAAAAAATCATAAATCTAATCCTATTATCCAACCTCCTATGGTTTGTCCTCCCAAGATTTCATGCTTTTCTCCCCAAAGACTTAAGAATATTTTGTGGATATTGTTTAACATTTGATTTTGCAGTGGCTTGACTTTGTCTGAGCAAATATTCATTCTCTCTATCATTAGGCACATCATTTAATAGATATACTGAGCATACTATTTATTCAACTTGTTGTTCTTCAAGTTATTTGAGTTTTTTCACCATCTAGAATGGTTGACAACAACATTGGAGAGGAACCTTATGAGACAACGTATCAGAGATCCGGGGTAATATGTTGGTTGTACATCACATATGTTAGTGTTGTAAATCCTGAATGGAACCAACAATAAAAAAATGTGCACATATTGTTGAAATAACCCTTGTGTTTGAAATAGACAAAAAATGAGTTTAATAGAATGATGACATCTTCAATGATCTTCTCAAGAGCTACGGCAAGATGGGGATTCTAATGGATTGTGAACCTATGATAAAATGAAGCAATTACTTTCATACTCTTAATATATTTCCAAAAAAAAAAAAAACAGTGTACAATTTTTTCTTCACATGGACAACTACACTAAATTTGTATTGGCCATGAGCTCAAGCAAGGAACTTTTTCCAATAGAACTCACGAAGGAGAATCTGTACTAGCATCAAAAACCTTCAGTGTTGCATAGGTTGATGTTTTGTCTAGTAGTTTGAAGGATTTCCCTTGCTCATAACCTCAAAGCCACATTGCCTTAAAAGTTGTGCTCATGAAGGGATGTCAATCTTAAAATTTCAACTTAAGAATGCTAAATCTAATTACTCTCAAGTAAGTTCCAACATAGTTTTTATATAAAATGATAAGGTGGCACATGAAACATCCTTCTTCCATATGTATCAATGATTTCTATTGGATGTACTGTAAATGGAGAAATCAAATTTTCCTCTCCATCAACATTTTTTTTTGAGATAAATGTATTTATGTTCATGCTGAAGCATCATGTTTCCTATAAATTATTCTATAGAGTATCATAGGATCATAAGATTTTGCAAAAAATGCACATTATTTTCTTTGAAACCTACCTTGCTAAACCACGTAAAAGAGTGTAGGGGTTCAATAGTTCATCATCCAAGATCAAATCAAGTGATTTTTTGTAGATCCTGGTATTGGGTACTTCTTCGTTGTTGGGTAACATTCTTGTCATTTTGCGTTAGAGCCAAATATAAGGGTTACTCTAGCACAATTTTGCTAGATTCGAACAGTTCCGTAAAGATTCGAATAGTTTCGTAAATCCTGCAGACAACTCATGCGGCCGAGATTCCTGCAGACATTTTAGATTTCCTGCAGATATGTCGATTTCCTGCAGTGAGATCGATGGTTGACCATGTTTCACTCATATCCAAATCGAGTAAAGACATGGGTTTTGAAAGGAATTTGCTGCATATGGAAGCTTTCTTATTCACTGTTCTAAATCCTCTTTTGCAACCACCCAAACCTCCAGACCTTCTCTCGTGCCCACATAGAGAAACAGCTTCAGCCGTGCAATAGAAATCATCTAATCCATGCTTCCATTCATGAATGAGGCTCAACATAAGTTTACTTTGTCAATTTGTCTTGTTTTTTCTTTTTTTTTGATAAATCTAACATTTTTCACACATCTATATATATCTGTATATATTACTTGGACATTCAACATTAATGTACATTTTGATAATATACATTTTGATTTTATTTAATAGAAAACAATTTCAATCTGTCTTTTTTTTTTTATAAATCTAACAATTTTCACAAATCTATATATATTACTTAATGTAAACATGTGTATAAATGAAAATATACACTGACACTTGAGCAGGATTTCCATACCACATAGGCACATAAGCAAATATGTGCCAAATGTACCATGCTTCCATATCAAAAAAAGAGTGAGCGTTGGGCTTGAAACTAAAATTACAAATTGAGTTTATTAAAAAAAAAAAAAAAAAAAAAATTGCTTTATAACAGATTGCAAAATAAGAAATTTAAAAAAAATTGCTTAACAGATTGCAGTTGCAGTTGAAGAAATATATAATATTGAAAGCAAAAAGGCCCTTTCAAGCCCAGCGTTTAGTCTGCTATCGGGCAACAAATAACGGGCCCAACGCTTACTCCTTTTTTCAAACGCTGAAAAGCTTGATCTCCCTATTCGACCATGCATGCTCTTCAGGCTTGCGCTCCTCAGACTTTGGGCTCTTGCTAGCCATAGCATATGTGGCAACAACAGGAAATGAGAGTCTCTTCTTCACTGAACACAAGTGTTCTTTTTTAGGAGTTCCAGGCCGCTGCCTAGGTGCAACCTGTACTGAACGAATTTCAGTTCTTGCAGATTCAGTGGCAGGATGACGAGTCTTATTTCACTGGCTATTAGCCATTGGAATTTCAGATCTCCTGACTGAAATCCATTATCCACAAGAGAAATATGGTTTTGCAAGATCCGCTGACTTCCAACGCTGCCCTCGCCGAGAGCAGAACTTTAAATTAAAATTGTGAGCGCGAATGCTAAATTTGAAATTCTGGGAGCGGATGAGGCATTGAATACATTGAAGCATTGAATGAATGGCTGACAACCCGAAATTAACTCTGACAACTCTGACAGAGTAGTCATGTGGTGATCCCCATGCGTATTCGGCCACGAAAAGCCTTATTTTTAAGTCTATACGCCCATTAATACTCCAAAAGGACCAATGGACATGCCATGGTCATAACCATGCAGACTCTAAATGAGTACGCGCTAGGATATTTAATATACAAATAACTGCTTCTGACATTTTTTGTGAGCGCACCCATCTTGACATCCTTTCTGCTTTCCGGCAAAATATATCTCTGTTTCCGGTCGGTCCAAATCACATGCATCATGTTGCTATCTTCCATATGTCCATCACATTCCAAAACACATGTATATGCTGCCATCTGCGGTATGTTCATCCCATACTCATCCATACAACGCATACCTGCACATTTGAAATTTATTCGCGCCCTCGGTTGATGTTGATGAGCTGATGATGCACCCACGGCACTTATTACAGGGCAATAAATATACACGTACAATTTTAATCTTTTAGTTGGGAAGAACTAAAAGATTAAAAAGTATTATGGATAGAGGAAATTTTCTATTTTATCTTTTTATTATATTAATATTTTTGTGTTTTTATTAATATATTTATGTTTTATTGAAATTTATAAGTTGAAATTTTATATAATTAAGAGTAAAGTGGATTATAGTGTTAATTTTGAATGAAATTTTGTATAAATAAATATAATATTCATTTTTATTTATTTGTTAAAGATTATATATATGTATATTCTATAAATACAAAGAGTGCATTTTTTTTTATTTAAAATTTATTATTGAGAAGTTTATATTTATTTTTTTTGAAAATTATTGTTATTCAATTATAATTGTTATTTTGTTATTTTGATTTAAATTTTAATGAAAATATAAATTTTAAGTTTTGATTAAAAAAATAATAGTTTTGATTTATCTATATGAAAGTAAAATAAACATAATTTAACATACTATAAATATAGAATATACAAAGTTCATGAAAAATAAGTTATTGTTGTATATGAAATATTTTAAAAGATGTTTATTCATTTATTTGTTTTGGATAATTAGTACAAAATTGTCCCGTATCTATTTAATCTTAGTAGGGACTTCGTTTACTTTATGGCATCATCTTTAGGTTCATGTATAGGTTGTAAGAGCTAATAAATTCTTCTATGGAATATAGAGGTTGATTCTTAGACCTTTTGGCATCACTTACAACATATAGGAATTCGGACTCCCTATACGGTCTCCTCTCTTGACCTCCAATAAAAAATATGGTTGCATAGGATAAATCCACCTACAAGATTCTAGCCTAATTTTTACTGCCCAAGATCTAGAAGGTGACATGGTATAGACCACTCGGAATGTTAGCCACAACAATTTCCATGACCACGCTCTTCATGAGGGATTTGGGCGAGAGAAAATGTAGAAAATCCACATAGATTCAACTAATCTTGTAATATCTTAAAACAAACTACATGAATCTATTCTACAAAATGTGGAAACTAATTACGATCACAAAATCACATGAACAAGAAAGAGAAAGAATTTCAATCGCATAACACAAAGATTTATCTAGGAAAGCCTCGCTTAAAAACCCCCGCTCTTTCTCCTCTAAAGTCATCGAAGAGATCTCTATTACCCTTCATATGGAATGAGACACCGATGTCGAGATACCACATGCTTCCCATTATTGTGCTTTCCATGCATGCAATGAGAGTAAAATTAAGCTCGAATTGTGAAGCTAGAGCTTCACCCTGCTGTTGCTAACCGCAGTTCCCTTCTTACTTGCCTTCTTCTGTGTATATATCATGGCATAATGCCCGAACACGTGACAGTGAAACCACTTGTTATTGGAGAAGTCTTTCTTCTTGCCCTCTTCACCTTGGGATTTCTTTCCCTAGGCTTTCTTTCCTTTTTTGACTAATGCAAAGTCATCTTCCGCTTCTTTGGAAGATCTCTCGTCTTTAGTGTTTTGCCTTATTTCTTATTGCACCAGGTCAAACCATAATCGCTCCCACTCTGGTAACTTCTCCTCCCATTTATTGAATCATAGTAGCTATGCTAGCTCTTGGGAAGGCCTAGAAGTGCTAGGCTCACCATATCATCCTCAACAACGATAGCACCAAAACTTCCAAGCTCATCCCGATATTGGGTGAACTTGTTCAAGTACTTTGGTATTGTGTCGCCCTCCTCCATCTTCAATTTTCCGAGTTTTTCCTTTAACGCTCAGACTTCCTATGGTCGTTATTTTTATGAAAAAAAATTGTCAAGGCCTTCCACATATCATATAGAGTTTCCTTTCCATGGAGGTTCGAGACAATATTATCTTGAACTCCTTCCAAGAGAATCCTTCTTGCCTTCGCTACGTTCTTCTTCCATGTCTGCTAGATCTTGAGCATCTACTACTAGATCTTGAGAATCTCGTTAGTTGTGGGCTTAGGAATATCACTATCTATGAACTCCTTAGCTTGTTGTCTTCGAACACTCGCTTTTTATCCTATCCTTCCAGGCTATGTAACTTGAACTACCCTCAAGGGCATATTCGAGTCTCAATCCAAAGAAAGACATCATGATCCCGAGGATGGTCTTGAAGAGTAGATCTACAAATTCAATTCACCTTATCCAAACAAACTCAGTATTCTTCTCTCTATAGTGATTCCTCGCTGCGATACCATGTAGAAAATCCACGTAGATTCAACTTATCTTGCAATATGCTAAAAAAAAGCACTTGAATCTACTCTACAATTTGCATAAACCAATTAGGATTGCAAAATCACATGAACAAAGAAAGAGAAATAATTTCAATCGCACAACACAAAGATTTACAGGGAAAAGGCTCAACTAAAAAACTCAACTATTTGTATATTGCATAAGCTCAAAGAATATGAGAACAATACAATTCTTCTCTCGGGGATTGAGAGCTCTACGCATCTATCTTTGTTTGTCTCATTGATTCCTAAGGCAAGCTTGGTTCAATACTTAACTAATTTCTTGGCTTTAGGAATCCCTATTTCTGCACATTCCTATGGAATTAGGCCCCCTATTAACAAGGAAATTCCCCCATAATTATTGTGTAATACATCAAGGCTCGTCGGATCCATGCACCACCTTTAAATTTTTTTTATTATACAAATGATAGTACACTTCCCTTTAACTCCAATCTCAAGTAGGTCTCTCTCATTGTGTGACTAACATCGAATGTGGCCTCTAAAAATTCAACCAACGAATTAGATCATCCCTCGTTAACGTCTCTCTATTTTCCCTTTTCGCCCTCTCCCTACAAAGCTTAGTCGAGAATCGGGGCTAGATGTGCTTCAGTGTCATATTTTTCTCATGTGCCTTGGGTGAGTAGGCTAGGGGTATTCGAAAGTATTAATGAGAATTACCTAGCAATGACCTAGTGATTGTACGCTCGGAGGCGATGACTGTTGTAACAGTTCGACATCTAGGAATTGAAGAAAGCTGGTTGTTATCTTGTTCTGCCTGAGTCGATCGCGACTCGGAAAATTCATGCCGAGAACAATGTTGTCCCCTTCTTTCTCAACGCATTGTGAGATATTGAAGCCGCGAAACGGAGTTGAGGAGGGTCATAGCGTAATGCTCATGATATTGAACAAAACTCAAGGCACACCATGCTTTTTTCACTCTGTCTATAATGTCCACATTGTCATGAAGATGTTAGTGATAATAAAAACACGGTGCTAGATCCGAAGGATATAACTTTGAGGATACCTAACGCTACCAAATGTGGAGAAAAAATGAAAAAATTTCAAAATAGAGTGAGTGCGCATCCATTCTCGGTGGGAAAAATTTAAATCTCGTATCCATCATGCGCATGGTGGATCATATGGCATCGACATAATCCATGGATGATGAATGTGAATACGTATAAAGACAACAACCCATTTCTATTAATAAAAAACTATCCGTTGGGGGAAATTATGTACATGGGTTGTCTCCAAAGTTGATGTACGAGCTCCCTTCTCTCAATATTATCCTTTATGGTGTATTAATGGCTCTATAGCTTTAGAAATATTGGTTTCCATTTTCTAGTGGACCGTATATTAGAATATGTGCTTAATTAAATTGCAAACCGACTATGGTCTCGGGATTCGAGGTCGCTATGTTTTTAATTTTGACAAAATCTCCAAGGTCTCTCATCTTTGTGTTTTAATGATATTTCATTCGAATCTATCAAATATGTTGCATACCCTATTCAACAGTAACAAATATTTTTGGAGCTATAGTTCTGATCCAGTGGCTCCAGAGATTCACATAGGGAAAGAGGGCTTTTGAAAGCTCAAAAATCAGTGTTTGGATTGCTTTCGAACTAGGACAGTGTGGATCTCGACGTTCCCGATTGCAGCAGTGTGAACGGTTCATCAAACCCGAGCTCGTATGCGAAAAGCTAGAAGCAATCAGTTTTGAGTTGACTTGGATGACTTGGCGAGCTTTAAGGAGGCAACAAATCATGATCCCGGCCAATCAGATTTCGGTCGGATTACGGGAAAAAATTGCGACACTTGATTTGTCTCCTTCGACTCTATTTTTTGGGTATTTTAAAAATTGCTTATTGCTGTTAAATAATGAAAAAATATGAAAAAATGGGGGTGGCGAGCCACCACCCTCACCCACTCCACTGATCGTCATATTATAAAAATATAAATATCATGATTCAACTTTGTGACTCCCCATGAGACCATTGGAACCCACATCGCGATATAACACAAACATTGTAACGGGGCGGGCCCGTGGCGGTGGACTGCACACCACATGTGACACATATCAATGCATCGTTAAACATATGGTTCCGCGGATGTCGAACCTCGGCTAAATAGTCGGCTAGCAGCTGTGGCTTTGAGCCCCAAACCAATGTAAAATTAAAACAAAAAACACACCCATTTTAATCTTTGTTTTATATATCAAACAAATAATTTTTCCACTGGGTGGGGATCGATGGGGCTGGAACCCCACCTCGACTTCGACAAATCAGCATTTCACACCAACCGCTTAACGGGCTCGAGACAGTTAAATCCGCCATAAAATTTCAATATAAGCCCTCATTTTTACTAGTGTGGGCAGAGCAAGCTGGAGAAGAGCAGCAGGGGCACGATTTCAAAGGCGAGATCCATGAGCCTAGACAACGGGGAGTAGAACCATGATTGAGCTCAACCTTTAGGGGGCGAAATTTTTCCAATGTCCAAATGGGATAAACTTTATGTCGATTTTTCACTATTCGACACTCATGAATCTAATGGTGTATTCAAATTTTCTATTTGACCATTCCATTTTTCGGCCACTTTTCAGAAAGTGGAATTGCGAGTGTCGGCATTCAATGTGTGACGAGTCGTTTTCGTGATATTCGATGCCACGGTTGATGGTACATCCAAATCCGACGGTTTATCATCCTTTTCTCGAGATAGCTCCAAGATATGAGGTATATGCCGTGTGATCATTTACTTCTTGGTCTCTTTGCTATGAGATTTATTGTGTTGTATAGATCCATGTTTGATGTTTTATGCTTGATGTGGGGATCTTGTTTTGTTCTTGATGTGAGATTTAATTTATGTCATGGATTGTTTTATGCTGTTTGAGATATTTTTTGTTTTCCATGTTGGCGGTGATAGTCATTGTCACATGTATGTTTGATTGAGATCCCTTTGTTGCCATGCTGCGTGATACTCATAGTCATCATCCATTTAGTGAAATTGTCATGCTAATAGGAGTCCTTTTTGTGAATGAGAGTTCATGTAGTGGAATACTCAGTGGAGAGGTCTGACCACTCCTATGTGAGGGAATTTTCCTTTGTATGACGGAGAAAAATACCATCCATGTACATCATCACTCTTTCCAACACTTAATGCAATGTCTCCACACCATCTTGACATCGAGGCCCGAGACGTAGTCCCTCCCGACAAACTCCCGTTATCAATATCTTGTGTTTCTAATGCTCGTTATGTTTCTCTTCTTTACAACATGCAGATATGTTCTTTTATTTTCATTGATGCTTTGATGCAATTCTAACATCATAGTTGAAGTAAAGGTCTTAGTTAAAAGGGTATCAATAATTTAATTGGATCAAGTTCCAATAATGCATCTGATAACTCGCTTTTTTTGTTTAGTGACGAAGCGCATTCTCGCTCTCGTGGATTTAATCTTTTGAACGAGAATATTTATATACATCTCTCGCTCGAAACATCACGACGATATGATGAATCCTCGCAGAGATTCCGTCGGCCGACGGGTAAAATTTTTCGATTAAACTTCTCACTTTGAAAGTTTAATAGAATCTCGAGTGAGAAGTTTAATCGAAACATTTTACCGTCAACCAATGGAATCCTGCGAAGATTCATCATACTCATGATGTTTCAAGTAGAGTTGTATATAAATATTCTCGTTCAAAGATTAAATCCACGAGCCCAAGAATCGCCTTGCCGCCAAACCAAAAAAACCGTAGTTATCCTAGTGCATTATTGGAACTTGATCCAATTGAATTATTGATACCCTTTTTAACCAAGACCTTTTTGCACCTGCACTGTGTTAGAATTGCATCAAAGCATCAATGAACATAAAAGAACATATCTGCATGTTGTAAAGAAGAGAAACATAACGAGCATTAGAAAACACAGAGATATTGATAACGAAGTTTTTCGAGGAGGGACTACGTCTCTCGGGGCCTCGATCAAGATGGTGTAGGGCCGCCGCATTAAGTGTTGACGCAGATGATGATGTACATGGATGGTATTTTTTCTCCGTCATACAAGGAAAATTCCTTCACATACTGAGTGGTCGGACCTCTCCCACGAGATGTTCCACTACATGAACTCTCATTCACAAAAAGGACTCCTATCGACGCGACAATTTCATCGAATGGATGATGATCACAGTATCCTGCTGAACATGGCAACAAAGGGATCTCAATCAAACATACATGTGACAATGAGTATCTCGCCAACATGGCAACAAAGGGATCTCAAACAACATAAAACAATCCACAACATAAATTAAATCTCACATCAAGAACAAAACAAGATCCCACATCAAGCGTCAAACATCAAACATGGATGTATACAACAAAATGCATCTCATAGCAAAGAGAAAAAGAAGTAAATGATCACACGTATATACCTCATATCTAGATCTATCTGAAGAAAATGATGATAAACTCACCGGGATTTGGATGTACCATCAACCGTGACATCGAATATCCCTAAAACGACTACTCACACATTGAATGCCCACACTCGCAATTCCACTTTGAAAAGTACAAAAATGGAATGGTCAAATAGAAAATTTGAATACACCATTAGATTCGTAGCGTCGAATACTTGCAAAAATCAACACAAAGTTTATCCCATTTGGACATTGGAAAAAATTCGCCCCTAAAGGTTGAGCTCAATCATGGTTCTACTCCCATTGTCTAGGCTTCGTGGTTCCAGCCCTTGAAATCTATGCCTCTCCTCTTCTCCAACTTGCTCTGCCCACACTAGTAAAAATGAGGGCTTATATTGAAATTTTTTGCGTACTTTAACAATATCGAGCCCATTGGGCGGTTGGTTGTGGGAGCAGGCTTATCAAGTCGGAGGTCAAGGGTTCCAACCCCATCGACCCCTAACTGAGTCGGGAAAAAGTGTTGTTTGTATATAAAACAAAAGATTAAAATGGGCATGTTGTTTGAATTTACTTTGGTTTGGAGTTGTAATGGGACAGACTATTAAGCGGTAGTCGAACCATATGTTTAACGTGGCGATGATATATTAATACATCAATGAGAATTAGTCAACTGTGGCAGTATACGCCCTTGTGTTACTATCTGATGTGATTTCAATGGTTGATCTGACCGTCGGATCATATATTTTATATTATGGCCGTCTTCTTCCCTTTGCGGGTTATTACACCATTTTCATATTTTAGTGCTTGCCTAATGTATAGAAATTTTAAAATACAAAATAGAGCGAAGAGACAAATCAGTGTCCACAATTTGCCTAAATCCGACCAAATCTAGTGGCGGATCAACATACCAAAACTGCAATCAACAAACTTGTTCTTCTAACTACTTTATCACAACTAGTGTATAGCCCGTCCCTGCGCAACGTCGAGATCTAAATAATCATTAAACAATCAAACTTGATTTTAGCCAAAACCCTCTTGCCCTATGAATATAAACCACTGGATCAATCTCTAACTCAAAGTAACTGATTCTGATGAAGGGTATTCTATCTTTGATAGACCGAATGAAATTGAGTAAAACTTCGGTGAAGCGAAGACCTGGAGATTTTGTCAAAATTAAAATACCGGCGGCGAGATCGAGTTATGCTCGAATTACAATTTGAAGCATCTTCATATGC
Source organism: Pinus albicaulis (assembly GCA_034641835.2). Taxonomy (NCBI): domain Eukaryota; kingdom Viridiplantae; phylum Streptophyta; class Pinopsida; order Pinales; family Pinaceae; genus Pinus; species Pinus albicaulis. The sequence goes on along the minus strand of JAXQQM020073950.1, from coordinate 44,716 downwards.
GGTCGAAAATGGAAACAATATTCCCAAATTTCCTCATTCTTCCGCCATAAGTAATATTGAAGAACATCGGAGGGCAACATTACATCTTTCAGTATGTAGATGGTTGATATCTTTAAATATTCATTCATCATCCATGAATTATGTCGATATGGTCCGCCGTAAACGATAGATCAAATTTAAATTTACCACTTGCCGAAGATATTCTTGCCTTCTCTATTTCATTTCTCATTTGGCGTTAGTATGCAAATTCTCTCCTTGGGATCCTTGACTTTGTATCGCTGGCATCTTCATGACAATGTGGTATTATAGACAAGTGAAAAGTATGAATTCTTTTTTTTTTATTCAATATATGGAGCATTAATATGACTCCACCAACTCGTTCTTGCTCAACAAAATAAGTACGACTACTAGAAAGTAACGAACAATTTAAACTCCCCTTGACTTATTAAATAAGATGTAACCGGCCCCTCTTCAATTCCTAGATATCAAACAATTACAACGATTCATCGCTGAACTCAAATCATTGGGTCATTAGCACAGGCAATTCTCATTAATACCTCACACGAAACATATGAAAATCACACAGAAAGCCCATCTGCCGATTCAACCCCAAACAATGAAAATGGAGGACAGGATGATGCGATTCGATGGTGTACCTAGAAGTACATTCGGTGTGAAGGTGATTGGAGTTAAAAGGAAGTGCTATATCATTGTATAATAAAAAAATTACAAATTGGTGCATGGTTGAAGGAAGAGCCTTGATGTATTACACAATAATTATGGGAATTTCACGTTGTAGGGGCAATTCAGCAAGATAAATCAAAGAATGAATTCCTAAAGCCAATGGGTAAGCTTACTTACAAATCTTACTTTAGTTAGGCTTTCGAATATGCCCTTGAGGGTAGTTCAAGTTACATAGCTTGGAAGGATAGGATAAAAGAAGTGTTCAAAGACAACAAGCTAAAGGAGTTCATAGATAGTGATATTCCTAAGCCCGCAACAACAGATTCTCAAGATCTAGTAGTAGATGCTCAAGATCTAGTAGCATGGAAGAAGAATGTAGCGAAGGCAAGAAGGATTCTCTTGGAAAGAGTTCAAGATAATATTGTCTCGAACCTCCATGGAAAGGCTCAAGATGGCTCAAACTCTTCTTCTTTGAGTTCTCCAGACTTGATTTCTCAAGGTGCAAAACCACCCAATCCTGAGAAGTAAGGGCTAATTTTTTGGATGGGGAAGACCATTGCAAAATAAAGGTCATTGAGCAACATTTTGAAGGAATAGGCCATCGGAAGTAGGAAAATAGTGAAAGAGGCAAAAGAGAAACTGCAACAAGATGTAGACATCGACTTCAACATGACGCTTATCGAATGGGAAATACCATTATGGTTGATGGAATGTCATGATGATCCCTTAAGTTAACTCTTGGCATGGATTTGACTACTACCAAGAATCAAGAAAAATATTTTCAATGTTTGTTACTCATTTGCATATTAGTTGTGTTTTTTGCAGATATAAACTAGTTTCATGACATTTAGGAACTTTATCTAGTTTCCCATCTGTGGGAAAATGGTCACCCCCAAGACATGCACAATGCTAGTCCCAGGTTAGATATGTTTTTTTTTTGCATATGCTCAATTTAGACACTGTCAATTGAAGAATCGATATGCATGCACTCTATGTAAATTCTTAGTAATCTAATGAAATTTTACTTACAAAAGAATATATATATATATATATATATATATATGTCAACCATGTATCTATTATATAAAACAATTAAAAGACATAGATTCTTATGGTTAAAACAATTCAAGTAGTTTCACTATTCTATATTTTGGCACCTTTTTAGATATGTCTTTTAGTCAATTGTGTCTAAAAACATGATTTTTGGGTTTACTAGCTTAACCTGTGTAGGTTTCACATTCCAAGTGCCCAAAGAGATTTTCAAGAAGTTGAATATGTTTATGCATTCAAAAATATAGTTTAAACAATAAAAAGTTATAACAGGCAAACCAATCTCATTCTACAAAGATGATGTAGATGATGTAAGACTACATGTGGCTTTTAAAAATAAAGGTAAAATATTCTCTAAATAAAAAACAATGTCAACTATAATAAATAAAAATGAATATATATCATTGGTTAGTTTTAATAAAAAAACATTATAAAACATCAATATTCTTAATTTCACTTAGCAAATGTGGTAAAATTGTTTCATTCTCACTCTTAACCATAAATAAAATATTTTGATGTTCATGTGAAGAAACATAGTTTTATATAAGCTTTTAAAAGAAATAAAGTAATTAAAAGTTATATATATATATATATATATATATATATATATATATAATTCTTATACTTTTACAAATATTTCAATATAAAACTTGAATAAACTATTTTAATATCAATTTTAGTATATGATATTTCAATATAAAATTTGAATAAACTATTTGAATATTCAAATTAGTTAATTTATTTTAATATTAATTTTAAATATATACATATGTATATATGTATATATAGAAAAAAGGAGGAGGAAAACAAAATATTAACCATAACAAAATATTTCAATACCCAAAGGAATAAAGTAATTGTATTTTTTGAAATTAAATTAATTTAATAACTTTTTATATATATTTAAAAACATATTAATTACAAAAAAAAACTTTAATATAAATAATGTCATCTATTTTAAGTGGTTTCACTATTTCACATTTTGGTCTTTGTTATTCTTTTACTAATTGATTTCCAAATATTGAATATGTTTATGCATTAAAAAATGCAATTCTGTGTGGAGAGAGAATGAATAAAGATCCATTATAACCATGGATATATCAAACATCAAGAGGGATCAAATATTTTGACATGTAAACCTTTTTCAAGTTTTGCACTCTAAAAGAGGTTTTCCAGCAAGAAATTTGATCCTCTATGCTTGCTGCATCTGTGGCTAATATATATATATATATATATATATATATATATAAGTTTATCAAACAATTAGATATATAAAATCTCTAAAGGTACAATTTTCTTTCAAGTTAAATTGCATTTCAAAAATAATTTTGATATTAAAAGTTTGATTCCTCTTTATTAATTAAATTCACTATTCAAATGAATATGTACTAATTAATTATTATAAATTAATATAAACCAGTTTTTAATCATTATTTTAAAAAGATATCACACAAAATTATTCTTTCACCAATATCCATCAAAAAGTAAACTTTCCATAAATTCAATATCTATCATACAATAAACTTTCCCTATATTGTCAATGATCAATAGAAAAATACTTTGATTTAAATAATTAGAGTTTATGAAATTTGTTATTGCCTTCTATTCTCCACAATTCTAATACCCAAACACTTTTGCAAGAGAAAAGAACTATATAAATAATAAAAAAATACATTTTAAAAAACAATATATTACAACTTCACCTCCAAAAAAAATGATTTAGCTGAATTCAATAACTCTAAGAGGTAATTAAAACGGGATTTAAATTTTTATTAATTTTGTCACTTGCGAATGCAAAGAATCACCCTGTCCATCTTTTTCGAAAAAAACGAATAACATGGAATCCAAAGATCCAACAACCTGTTAACTCATTATTTTATATGATAATCAGACAAATAATTAGGCATTTTGTTAATTTTGATAACGACTAATTACAATTTGAAGTGCTGACTCTTAAACGAGTATAATTTAAAAATTCTAACTTCTCACAGTAACCCATATAATGGACCTGCTACTACATCTATATAGAACGCTGAAAGACTAATGCACACTTTTATAAAATTGTAATTAACTGGTACTATCATTTCTTTTATCGCCTCAAGAGCATATTCACATATTAGTTGTACACCCAAAACTTCAAATAATTATTGAAATCGCGATTCTATATTCCCGATTTCTGATTTCCCACTGGAGCTTCTCGTTGTCATTAGCGTCTGCATCTCAGCCACGAAATCTTGCAAGCTTTTTTCGAAGATCCTCCCTCTCCCACAACTTTTGAAGCCATTTTTTTCTATTTCTCTGCACGTTTTTTCATTTTCTCATCTTCAATAAATACAAGCCTCACAACTTGCAGAAGCTTTCCTGGGTTCGACCTGTCAGAATCGAAAAGACTAGCTGATATCTTGTTCTCACTGAGTCTGAGGGGACTCTCGGCAATTTCATGCTGAGAATAACGCTTTCCCTCTCTTTCTGCAACGCGTTGTGAGACATCTAAGCCACGAAAGAGATGAGGAGGGTCATGGCGAATGCCCCGCATGTATTGAACAAAACTCCTGCACACAATACTTTTCACAGGTCTGGAGAGTTCATGGCATGAAGATGTCACCGATAATACAGGGAGTGCGTGATCCAGAGGATATAAATTTGATGTTCCCAGCACTACCACTATCAGATGAGACGCACACTATAGAAGGCCAAATTCAAAATAAAATGGGCGCGCAAATTGAAAATTAAAATCTCTGATCATCATGCCATGGATGATGTACGAGAATACATACATAGACATAAACTATCTCTTGTTAATCGGAAACTGTTCGCCGGGGAAGATATGTACACGGTTGACCACAAAGCCTATGTCCCGGTCCTTCTCCCGAAACTGTACTTACAGTGTATTAAGGACAGGTATGATATGGCATGGCATGGCATGCCCATTAGTACTCTTGAGAGTATTAATGGGCCAATAGACTGAAAAATATTGGTTGCCCGGAGAATAGAGAAATTAAAGCGGAGAAGCATTTACCGGTATCACATCAGCTCGATTAAATCGAGCAGACTCCTCCATTAAAAATCTGACACCCTTGAAACATGTACACCTTGAACCTTGGCTTAAAAGTCAAAACTACTCCGAAGGGATTTGCTGCGAAGTCCGCCAACGCAATTTGCTGCGATTTCCCGCTGACGGTACTAACGGTACGGCGCCGAGCGAGTTAGCCACAGACTCACGACCACTCACGACTCACGACCACCAATGAGTTCCCGCGGTGAAAAAAAAAATTCAAAACCAAAAAATCATATTACAATATTCTTTCTCACTTAAATTTCAACTATAAATAATAATTTTACTAATAAACATTTGAAGTATGCCAATTTAACCATTTAAATTTAAAAATTAATTTTACAATTCTAATAATTTCCAAACAAATTTCGAGAACCAAAATTCATACTAGCTATTCTTTCTCGCTTGTACTCGATCGAAAACCAAAATTTATACTACGCTATTATTTTTAACTTAGACTCGACCCATAAACAGTAGCTTTCCCGGATAAAAACGCAGCGTTTTCTAACTGCTTCGTAATTGAAAGAATCACAAATAAATAATCGAGCAAAGAATAGAAATATCCGTGCATGCCGAAAATATTTAAATAATTGTCATAGGTAGGCGTGTCAGTCATTATTGTCATGCCGAAAATATTTAAATAATTGTCATAGGTAGGCGTGTCAGTCATTATTGTCATGCTGAAAATATTTAAATAATTGTCATAGGTAGGTAGGCGTGTAAGTCATTATTGTCATGCTGAAAATATTTAAATAATTGTCATACACTGAACCTTCCCAGAAGGTCGGAGTTAATTGGCGTACGACCCGGGATAAGCAAGCCATGCCAACTATCAATCCGGCAACTATCAACGATACTTTGCTACGAGAAATACTTTGTGAACGATAGAATCACTTCCATTATATATTGCTATCAGAAATGAAGTGAAAACTGTGTTATTAGCATAAACTGTCTTATTCAAAAAAAGAAAACCACTCAGCGCCAGTAACTATTGCACAGAAGCTAGCAATTCCTGCGTTCCATCATCCAACGTTTTCCTTCAAAATTCCAACGCCACAGCACTAACAATGTCTCCATACTATATCACTTATCGTGCTTGGTTCCATGTCTCAGAAGCTGCAAAGGAGTCATTGTTTTACCTTGAGCCGAAAGCATCCAGTTGTTATCTTGACGAGAAACAAGAGCGGTACGAGAAACGGAGTTTGAAAGTTTCTCATATAAGAAACGAGGAGAGAGAAAAAAAACATAATTAAATGTTAACAATATAAAACAAAACATTAATCATAAACATCACTGTTTCAGACTGTGAAATTATAAACAAATATAATTCTAAGTTCAATTTTGGGTTATATTTTTGTCTGAATTCTTAGTTGCCTATAAGGCCTAGTCCAATACCTGCAGTTATATAAAATTCCTATTGCCTAAGCCAAGTATGCCTAATAGATTAATAATAATGTACATATATTTTGCATTCCATGCTACTAAAAATAACTATGCTCAGGTCTACCTTCTAATTCTCGGAGATTTATAAAGATTTAGGGAATGAAATCACTGTAAAAAATGATTTTGCAATTCATTCAAGGAAATATTGTGAAGGCGTCCAAGTTAGGTGAAATTTCCATTCCAAGCTCAATTTCGGCTGTATTATTGTTAAAATTATTTATTGTCCATAAGGTCCAATCCAAATTATTTATTGTCCATAAGGTCCAATCCAATGCCTACAGTTCTGTGGAATTATTATTGTTTAACCCAATAGTATATGTGCCTAATTGATTCAATATTTGCGTTTCATTTTACCATCACTATGCTCAGACCCACTTTCTAATACTCCTATATATAATCATGGAAATTGATTAAAATCATAATTCAGAACTGCCTAAACCTCATACGTTTATAAACAGTATGTAGATCTTTACAAATCCACTTACACAGATACAGATTCATAGAAATTTAAACAAATTGCCATGGAAATACAAATATATAAAATATCATGCCACTAAGAGACACGATAGTCTACCTCATTCTGTCTGCCCTATTGACAAAACCGGATCCATCTCCACAAATTTTAACATGGCAAGAATATTTTATCTCACAACCAATGAAAATCAAAATTATGTTAGAAATCACTAGTCTGATGGACTCACCTGACCTGAACGCTGAGATCGATGGTGAAGGCGGAGATCGCTGAAGGGCTAAGGCTGAGATCGCCCAGATTGAGATGACGCTGAAGTTAACTAGGCTGGTGGATAAAGCTGCTCAATTGGCTCTGATCTATGCTTTCGTTGTATCCCGTGAATGGTAGTAGACTCTCCTCTGCCCCTTAAATAATTGAAAAACATCGCTGCTGGCAATAACAACTAGAGTTTCTTTTTCATGCACACAGTATATATATAATCAACTAGAGTTTCAGATCTAGAGCGTTTGAGTTATTATGGATTTATAATTTATTAAAAAACCTCCGGAATAGAATACACATAGTTTATAGATAATTAAATTGAGTCTCAGAGTTGGAGAGTTCGAGTTTTTATAGATTCACAATTTATAAAATAAAACCTCTGTAGTTTTGGAACAAAATACTTTTAGTTTTGAAACTGCAGTTAAGGAAGAAACAACCAATTTTGCCGCTCGTTATAGCCAGTCCAGAGAAACGTGGAGAAACGGTGGTAAGAAACAATCAGTTTCACAGCTTGTTTCGCAAGAAATAGGTTTTTGGGCACTTAGAACGGAAATGACCGTACAGGACGGTGTTTCCCCGGCCGTTGCGTTTCTAGCTCTGTTTCTTCCCAAAACGCTCGCTAACGTTCCGTTTCTGGTAACCAAGAGTGCAAGTAGTCAGCCTCAGTGTAAAAATATACCTGGTTAACCCATTGCTCTCTAAGAATGTACGGAGAAGGAAGTTGGGAAGCAGTGTCACACATTAGCTCTGAAAGAGTTGTCTTAGCATTTCAATCCACACTCACTCCTATACTTCTCTAGAACACGATTCTCTTATACTCTTATGAAGTTTCCAGAAACGATTCTCTTATAATCTTGTGAAGTATCTAGAAACGCTACCTGAGGCCCTCCAAATGCCATCAGAACCCCAAATCTCTAAGGAGATCCAATAGCCATATATGCTTTGAACTTCGCCAAAGAATTTAATATCATCGAAGCCAACATATATGGCCATGACAACCTTAACAAAATTGACATCTGCATTCATGCAGAAATCAAAGTAACCTTAGACCTCCCCTTTGGTTTCAAGATACTGGACTAGAACCTCGAAAACGTCCTACTAATTACTGCAATCAAAATCCATTAAAACACCCTTCAAGACCTTCATATCACAGGCACTTACCAGAATCAACATGGTTTCTGCTGCATATTTCCTTTTGTCAAGAAGACTAGTGAGATTTTTACTCACTGTTTGGGAACTCAAGAGTGGCTCTAGTCTTTCCAAGGCAATCTTTACTTGGTAAATTTTTTGTCTAGCCCTTTGGAGTTGTCCTCTGAGTTGTATTTGTTACACCATTTTTTGGTCATCTAACCTGGTACTATTAGATGGACTTAAGTACACCATGTAAGACCAATTTTACCGTAAGTAAAATTGCTTTCACTAAGAAAAATAACTTAGTAAACCACTTTTATTAAGTTGTTTATGGTCTAAAAAGGAAACTCCATGAGGAAATATCAAATAAATCTACATTTGTTTGATTTTCCTCAAGGAATAATTAGTTAAACATCAGTTTAATTAATATTCCTGGTCATTTTTAACCCAAAACAAGAAAATTAATTAGATAAATCACTATTTATCTTATTGTTTTCTAGGAATAATTATTTAAACCTTATTTAAATAATATTCCTTGTTAAATTTGACTAAATCATTCATAAATAATTAAATAAATCATTATTTATTTGATTGTTACTCAACCACATCCTTAAAATAATAAATAAATCATTTATTTATTTATTATTTACAAATAAAGGGGTTTGACCCAAGTCAAATTCATTTTCCATCCAACAAATATAATAAAATATTCCATAAAAGTTGGATATTGATTTGATTAATAATATTTTAATTATGCACCAATGTCTAGACTAACTCAATATTTTGTTATAAATAGAAGGGTTTTTCCATTCATTCACTACCTTTTGTTGCCTAAAGATCACTCTAGATCTATACTTTTGGTCTGACTTTGATCCACCATCATTGTCATATTTTTCAATCTTTTTGCTTGTGAGCTCCCTTTGAGTTCCATTTTTGTCTGGGTTTTCTACACCATCAAGAGAGAGAGATTTTAGATCTAAAGCGCTGAGGACTTACAAGAACCCATCCCATTGAGGAGAAATAGTAACATCCTTCTATGTTTTCCTCCCATGTGCCATTAATATAAAATTCGTTCAACATATCCTTGTCTTGTCTATTGGATGCATGGAGCAACTCTTGTTTTTATCTACTGCTTAATGTATTTTAATGCATAGATCTAGATTTTTGCAGCATTTATCTTGGTCACCTAATTGCAGATCTAAAGATATTGACAGCCATATTTGTTGTTAGGGTTGTTTTTTATGCACATCTAAAGTGGTCTTTTTTCGTACACTTGTGATTAATATTCATACTAACAACTGAAAATCCTACAAATCATGTTTGATATTTCCACATGTGGTGTTCGTCTAACTCCATTACCGATGACTCTATTCGTCTTCAGTTGTTCCAACATACGCTTACTGGCGAAGCTTCTAAGTGGTATGTTAATCATGCCCCATCCTCTCATACCACCTTTGTGACTCTTTCCTGAGCTTTTCTGTCTTACTTCCAGCTTCCCCTTCGTTTTGACACTGGTACCAAACTTTTGACTTCTTTTCGTCAATTATCTGCGACCCGCCTATCCGATCATGTCCAGGAATGGCGGAGAAGAAAGAGCCTATGTCAAGTCCCTACCTTCGAAGACCATGTCTACATGGACTGGTTCCTTAGATCTCTCTTGCCTGCTATCGCCAAGGATGTCGCATCACATTTCCCTCAAACCATAGAAGTCGCTCTCCAAATTGCGCTAAAATATGACCTAATCTACGCTCAGTCGGGTTATGTTTATCCGTTCTATCTGATCTTCCTAGAACCGGTGGTGCCAACTCACCGGGGGTATCTCATGCCACCGACGGTATCGTTGGAGCTCTCTCTCATCCATACGCTCAACCTCCCATGGGCTATGGTTTTCCTCCGGGGGGGGGAGCACCTCCTGCACTTTTACCCCTCCCGGTAGAATGTATCCAGGATACGACATCCCTCCTCCTTTTTCCCAACCTCCTGTTTACCATAACGTTATCCAACCTCCTTATTATCCATATCCGCAGTGTAGTGCTCCAACTCCTCTAGCATTAGCACCTCCTCCTCCCTTGCCTTCTCAACCCCAGCAACAACAACCACTACCCCCTCAGGGGCAGGTGTATGCACAACAGGGCGTGACTAATCCTCCTCCCTCCAAAAACAAGAGGAAAGACACTCAAAATCAATCTTCTCCTGGTAATCCTGGACCTAATCCTCAAAATAATGCACCTAACACTGCTAACAAGCAACAGGGCACTCATCCCAAGTAGGACAAGCATGTTCGCATGAAAAAGCCTTGTTCTTGTTGTGGTGTTTATGGTCATTAAACGCATGATTATCCTCTTTTACCACAGATGAAGCAGATGTGGGAGTCTCAAGCAACATTGTGAGGACAACAAGCCTCCCCTTCCGTCCCTCCCAGTGCTACACCTAGTCAGCCGACTGTGTTTACTAATCCTTTCCCTCAGCAAGGATTTGTGGCTACCCAACCACCTGAAGGTCAAGTGGCCACTCAACCTCTTCCATCTGGTACCTCCAATTACCAGATTCTCATTATGAACTCTGACCAACCTATAACCGTGGACCTCAACCTTTAGACTCGGTCCCGTCAGTACAATAAGCCTCCCACTATGTCTGTCCCTGAGCCATCTTCTTCAGGTTCTACAAAGCCTCTTTCGACACCTAATGGTCCTTTGCAGATCCCTCAGCCTAAGGCAGAGGTTCATACCAAGATCCATAAGGGACCACTACGCCAAAACGCTACTTCTGGCAAAGCTGCCCATTTGTATAGTATAGTAGATGATTTGGCACAATCTCCTGCTGCCATCTCAATGCTGGAGCTCCTCCAGTCGTACCCTTCACAACAAAAAGCTATACTATCTACCATGGACGCTATAGATCCTGCCGATGATCGTTTGATCGTCTTCGATGTTGATCGATCAGAACATCCTCCTCTTCCTGTTTCCGTCGCCTTCCAAATCCCAGTCAATATCCGGAACGCCAACGTTTCCTGGTGTATCATTGATGAGGGGGCATCCATCTGTTTGATGTCTGCTTAGGTTTGGAAGCAATTCGGATCACCTGAGTTGGCTCCTTCCACAATCACTCTTCGAGCGTGGGATGGCCACGCCTTCCAGCCCATTGGCCTATTCCATAATTGTCCAATTACTCTTACGGGCAAGACTGTTTGCGTTGACATAGAAGTCATTGATGCCCCCTTAGATTACAACATTATATTGGGTCGTAACTACACCTATGCGATGTCTGTTGTCCCATCTGCGATTCACTGCAAGATGTCCTTCCCTCATAATGGAAAGATAGTCACAATTGACTAGTTGACATATTACGAACTAAAGTCTCAAACCTCCCCTCAGTCCATCATTTCTTCGGTGGCCAATAAGAAAATCGTTGATCCTTTTACCAGTGTCTCAGCTGGAGTCTACAAAGATTCCTCTTTGCTTTGTACATTCCCTGGTCTTCCTCATCCTATCTTTGATCCTAGCTCATCGAATGTTTGCATGATGCAATCCTCTCGGGCTTACCTCAAGCGACCCGGTTCGGCTATTCAGCAACCTCGCCCTCTGTAGCCTACTCCTAGCCCTTCAATTCAGCCTTCTGGACCCCCCCTCCTGGCCCTTCACCTACAGCTAGTATCCATGAGCCTCTCTACCCTCCTGGAATGGTTCCTCTAGGCCTTAACCATCTTGGAGTTGTCCCGCCTGGCCATTACTCCTCCAGTCAGATATTGTTCCTAGCTCCCCCTCTTAGAGTGTACACGGTATCTATAATGGCTACCCTCTCTCTTCCTAACCTGACCCTGGGGATTCCATTCTGTTACCTTGAGCCCCTAGCCGCTACCCCGCCTGGTCAACCCAAACCTTATCTTTCTTTGACCCTAGTTCAACCAGTCCCCATGACTTATCTCGCTGCTACAGTGCCTTAGCCACCTCAATGGGAACCCTCTCATGTTGCGACCACTTCGGGTAAGAGGGGCAAAGCTTTCAAGAGGGCATCAAAAGACAAGGCTGCCCCAACTGACCCTGCTCCTCCTCCACCTCCAAAGCCTTGCAATTTGTGTGATGTCGTCGGTCATGCCACCCTTAACTGTCCTGAGTTGCCCTGTATGAAGCCCATGATTAATGTTGCGTTCCCTGAGTCTACGTCCCTGAAGCCTCTATTTCTTCCTCGAATGCAGCCAAGAACCCTAAGACTATTCACAACAAACAACCTTGTGCTTGGTGTGATTTCCATGTCCATTATTCCCACCATTGTCCCTGCCTTATTCATTACCACACCTCTTTAGAGGTAGTTCAGGAGTACGAGGTTGAACAAAACCAATCTAACTCTCCTGTACTTGCGCAGTATGCTGCGGGCCAGCTTGAGGATTTACCCACTCCCATTGAAATCTCCCCTCCTGATGTCAAGATGATGGAGCCTACGGCCACCATCCTCTACCTAGCATCATCCATGAGAGCCTCAGTGGAAGCTCCCTCTGAACCTTCCCCTGTTGTTTCGCTCGACCTCCCTTCAGTGATCACCTTGGGCTCAACATTGGTGGATCCCTTATCCGCTTGTTCTTCCATCATCCCCCGTGACGATGCGCATGTGAAACTTTCTTCTCATGATGATGAGTCAGGTAGCTTCGCTGGTCACTCCATCTCCTATTGTGATGATGATATCATGGAAGCCTTGTCCACCCCTGACTTCATCTTTCCCGCCCATAAGCAGGATGGCACCATTCGTGTCTATGGTGACTTTCGTGGCCTGAGCACAAGCTACACCTCCGGTAGCTCCCACACTCCACCTAACTGTCGGCGTGTGGGTAGTAGACATCCTACCCAGATCACTCCCTCTCGCAGTGTTTGTTCGGTCTCTACTTTGCGCTTAGGCTGCCAACATTGTTCATCATCCTCCCATTTGCTGTCTTGTGGTACCTTTCATATGGACCTCCCGTCCACACCTTATATTGGTTATTCTGACGGTGCAAGTCACTACTCCCAGAATCTAGCCTCGGCAAGTTGGGCCATCTTTACCCCTTGCATTCACTTGTTCTCTCGAATGGTGTATGCATTGGTACTGCTACCAATAATCAGGCCGAATATGATGCAGTACGAGGTTTATTAGCCGATGCCCTTTCTCATCCCATCCTCCACCTCCATGTTCGTTTAGATTCCCTGCTTCTTGTCATGCAACTGAATGGTGTCTATTGTGTGCATAATCCTATCCTTTTTAGAAGATATTTACGAGTGAAGCTTCTGATGCGTGAATTCGAAATCATTACATTCATTCATGTACCTAGAGCACAAAATCAATATGTAGATAACATTGCAAACAATATTCTAGATTGGCATTTAACACAAGACAATAACATAAAACCATCAAAACTATGCATATCCATAATATGCATTGTATAAAATGTTTTAGAGTCCATCAACTCTGATACATATGACATGCCCATAGCATGTTACAAAAACTCAAAAACTAGGGGCACCACCCACCCCTACACACTAATCACTATTTGGAGATTCTCGAGCCAATGGCTCTGCTCCCACAGCTCGTAGATTGCGCATCCCTTGTCTGGCCATTTCCATGCACTGCATGACCCCTCACCACTCCGAGGGTAGACCAATACATGGCTCTATGTACTGGTCCTCTAAGTCTTGCCAGTCGCGCTCTAAAACACCGGTCAGAAGCCTCTTACATCTACGACGGAAGTCCTCTAGGAGGGACGCTGCATCCTCATTTTGTGGCGCCCTCGATTCACTAGGTCCTGCAGCTCCTGATACTACAGGCCATCCCATATACCCGATCGATTTTACCAGTGCTATATCTGCATACCAAAAGTGAAAGAATCAGTACCATATACAATATTCTAAAAATTTATAATTCACATAAGAGATTAGAAAATTTTCACTTACCATCAAGCCCCCATACTCGACCAGGCAGCAGTGGCAAGTCCGGGTCTCCACGATAAATCATCCCACTATAGGGATAGTCGTCTATATATAATGGCATCTGATCCCAATAAACAAAGAACTCTGGTCGAAACACCCGTCCGACCACCCCACCTCCTCCTCTACACAGTAGTCGCCCCCACCAACGCATCCTGGGCTCCCTCGGGCCCCCATCCTGGAGTTGTATGTGAGGTCAAATTTTCGGGATCTTCTCAAAGAAGAGCGAGCATAGAACTGTACCATATGCATAGTCATGGTTCACTTGTCACTTGCATAGTGACAATTGTTGTTTCAACGACGAAAACATCATCTGGGCCCACCCATAGTAGGTCCCACTCAAGACACTCTCCACAAGAATCATTTTCCCTCTAGTGATGTGGTGGAGTTCCTAGATTCCCAGGATCCATAGTACCGTTGTAGCCATAGCACGGGTCTCTAAACTCTCTAGATCCCCAATGGGTATCCGAGTCCCCTTGACTTGGAGACCTGGTCGAAAATGGCGCTCTACAAACTCCATGATGTTCCACCCTCACGATAACACTGGCTGAGTATTCCCAACCATCCCAAGTGGTTGAAGACTAGTCAGGAAATATATATCCTGAACCGTCAACTCGATTCGGTGCCCCTACACTATAAAGGCCGCATGGTCCGGATCCCAATAGCTGACAATCTAGGCCAATAAGGGCTCTCCAGCTCTCAGTAGAGGGTTCTCCACAAACTTCAAAACCCCAAACCTGGCCAATGCACTATGGACACCCTGATCCTCCCGGATCTCCGATCGTAATGTGCCCCAGTCTCTCTCTCTCTCCAGTTGATCCATAATTTTGCCATATCTACAAAAAATCATCATATTTGTCATTTTGCAGATAAGAAAGACTGTATCCAAACATAAAAACCAGTTCTCAGCCAAAAAAAACATAGGAAAACCTCTCCCTGTTAGGTCAAACTTTTCAGGCCCAAACCTGGGACAGGTCATAGTTTTCTGCCCAAAACCTGCTACCCAGGTCGTAGTTTTTGCCCCAAAAAGTATGACCCGGCCATGAAGAGGAGAAGGGGTTTGTTCTTGAGCTCTGGGGACCTAAACTGAACTTTCAATCTACTAAAATGAAAGAGTAGGGTTAGGCCTATTACCTGAAACTGATGGATCTCGATTCTAATGGTCGGTTTGTCTGCGACGATCGCCGCAAGATTTAGGGCCTTCTCTTCTCTCTACATTCACCACAGCTCCACATGAAAATGAGTGAATTTGGAGGGAAAATGCCTTATTAAAAGAGAAACCCCTGATTTTTCTTTCACCTGCTGCAGCCAAACCATAGCTCGTTTGACAAACTATCTGTACCGTTGGAAAGCTCTCACCGAGCCCTCAAATGGGTATCTGTTAGTTTTTTGTGATTTGATACTTCACCAGGACACATTTTGTCCACGAAGCGTCACTTCACCACTCCTAAAAATCGATTTTCTTCACCTGCAACACTTGTACTTGGGGCACCTCTTTGCGTCCATACTTGTCCATGCTCGTGTCAATTTTCCTCCTGAGTAACCATCATGTACTCATGTTTTTATGGTCCCCATTGGACCTTTTCTATGTGGCAGAATCATCGAGTCGACGTTGTTTAGAGCATCCAAGTTGAGTCATCATCGCATTCATGGAATCTATCCTGAGTCCCTTTGTATCTCCCTATAGTCCTCCATCCTTCATTTCTTGATTCCTTTCTCATATCTCACATTATGACCTTCAGTCCCACTCACGCCTATCGCTCATGATATTATGTCAGTCACTGCCAAGTCATCCATGTCGTTTATGCTCTAACAAGGCAAGTCGTCTGTCGGCTACTGAGTACCCTCCATTTCATCATCATCCCTGGTTTCAGTCTGTCAGTCACTCTACTATTTTCTCTCGTGCCTTAGTTGAGGAGCTCTTATTTCCTCACCTATGGCGGACCTCCTTCTGTCGACATCATATCATTCATTCCAGAAGACAGGTCTAGAGGGCGGTGTACCTTGGTCCCAGCTCCCACTCTTGTTTGACGCCTCGGATCAGGAAAAGAGACTCCTTACAACCCTTTGACTTGATTTTTTTTAGCTCAAACTCCTTTCAACATGATCGAGATCTGTATACTTGATGGTTCAGTGATGCAGCAGCTGATACCGATGATTCTTGGGTGTGTGTGAGATGTTTCAACCCTCATGAGGGGGTGGCCATATAGGTAACCCCCCACATGCCCGAATGACCTCTTCATTATAGCCTTGGATGCAGCTCCATATATTTGATGATGTCAGCGTCAGCCGCTTGTAGTGCCTTTTTGTTTGCATGTATCAGTCAGATTTTCAAAGCCCTCTCCTATTTACAGGGGCATTTGGGTTGTATTTGTATCTCATGTACTTAGATATTATTGTATAAGTCCTGGCTGTTATCCCAGGCATAGTATGTATGTGGGATTCATTATCATATTTTTATTTGGCTCATGTTTATGCCAGCATGTACTATATAGTTCAGTCCCTTGTTTATTGGATGCATTATTCTTTGTACTTTGTCTCGGTGGGCATAAGTATGCCTCCCCCGCTGCCTATAGCACAGGTACTCACTCATAAAAGAGACTTGTCGCACTTGTAAGTCTTGCCTCCTCGGGGTCAAGTCCTTTAGCGCTTCGGTCTACCTTATATTTCTCTCTCTCTGACTTCCCCTTCAGTGTCTAGTGATTGAGTTCTTACAACGTACTTCGGTCATACGATTAGCTCCTAACGCTCGCACGCTGGGGGGAAATCTATTACACCATTTTTTGGTCATCTAACCTCGTACTATTAGATGGACCTAAGTACACCATGTAGGACCAATTTTACCCTAAGTAAAATTTCTTTCACTATGAAAAATAATACCACCTTTATTAAGTTGTTTATGGTTTAAACAGGAAACCCCATGAGGAAATATTAAATAAATATACATTTGTTTGATTTTATCAAGGAATAATTAGTTAAACATTAGTTTAATTAATATTCCTGGTCATATTTAACCCAAAACTTCACAAACTTCAGAACTCCAAACCTGGCCAATGCACTGCGGACACCCTGATGCTCTCGGATCTCCGACCGTAATGTGCCCCAATTTCTCTCTCTCTAGTTGATTCGTAATTCTACCATATCTGAAAAAAATCATCATATTTGTCAGTGTACAGATAGGAAAGACTGTATCCAAACATAAAAACCCATTTCTCAGCGAAAAACAACATAGAAAAACCCTTCCTTGTTAGGTCGCACATTTCGGGCCCAAACTTGGGACAAGTCACAGTTTCCAGCCCAAAGCTTGCTACACAGGTTGCAATTTTTTCCCCAAAAAGTATGACCTGGCTGTGAAGAGGAGCAGGGGTCTGTTCCTGAGCTCTAGGGACCTAAACTGAACTTTCTATCCACAGAAATGAAAGAGTAGGGTTAGGCCTCTTACTTGCAATTGACAGATCTCTATTCTAATGGTCGGTTTGTCCAATACGATCGCCACAAGATTTAGGGCCTTCTCTCCTCTCTACATTCACCATAGCTCCACATCCAAATGAGTGAATTTGAAGGGAAAATGCTTTATTAAAAGAGAAACCCCCGATTTTTCTTTCACCTACTATAGCCAAACCATAGCTCAGTTTGAAAAATTGTCTGTACCATTGGAAAGCTCTCACCGAGCCCTCAAATGGGTATCTGTTAGTTTTTTGTGATTTGATACTTCACGAAGACACATTTTTTCGACGAAGCGTCACTTCACCACTCCTCAAAATCGATTTTCTTCACTTGCAACACTTGTACTTGGGGCACCTCTTTGCCTCCATACTTGTCCATGCTTGTGTCGATTTTCGTCGTGAGTAACCATCATGTACTCATGTTTTTATGGTCCCCATCGGACCTTTTCTATGTGGCAGCATCATCGAGTCGCCCTTGTTTAGAGCATCCGAATTGAGTCATCATCGCATTCATGGAGTCTATCCCGAGTCCCTTTGTATCCCACTATAGTCCTCCATCCTTCATTGTTTGATTCCTCTCTCATGTCGCACATTATGACCTTCAGTCCCACTCTCCCCTATCCCTCATGATATTGTGTCAGTCACTGCTAGGTCATCCATGTCGTTTATGCTCTAACAAGGAAAGTCGTCCGTTCGCTACTCAGTACCCTCCATTTCATCATCATCCCTGGTGTCAGTCTGTCAGTCGCTCTACTATTTTCTCTTGTGCCTTAGTTGAGGAGCCCTTATTTACTCACCTATGACGGACCTCCTTCTGTCGACATAAAATCATTCATTCCAGAAGACAGGTCTAGAGGGCGGTGTACCTTGGTTCCAGCTCCCACTCTTGTTCGACGCCTCAGATCAAGCAAAGGGACTCCTTACAACCCTTTGACTAGATTATTTTCAGCTCCAACTCCTTTCAGCATGATCGAGATCTGTATACTTGATGGTTCAGTGATGTAGCAGCTGATACCGGTGATTCCCGGGTGTGTGTGAGATGTTTCAACCCTCATGAGGGGGTGGTCATACAGGTAGCCCCCCACATGCCCGAATGACCTCTTCATTATAGCCTTTTATGTAGCTCCATATATTTGATGATATCGGCATCAGCCGCTTGTAGCGCCTTTTTGTTTGCATGTATCAGTCATATTTTCAGAGCCCTTTCCTGTTTACGAGGGCATTTGGGTTGTCTTTGTATCTCATGTACTCAGATATTAAGTTTTGGCAGTTATCCCAGGCATAGTATGTATGTGGGATTCATTATCATATTTTTATCTGGTTCATGTTTATGCCAACATGTACTATATAGTTCAATCCCTTGTTTACTGGATGCATTATTCTTAGTACTTTGTCTCAGCAGGCATAGGTATGCCTCCCCCGCTGCCTATAGCACAGGTACTCACTCATAAAAGAGACTTGTCGCACCTGTAAGTCTCGCCTCCTCGGGGTCTAGTCCTTCAACGCTTTGGTCTACCTTATATTTCTCTCTCTCTGACTTCCCCTTCAGTGTCTAGTGATTGAGTTCTTACAACGTAGTTCGGTCATACAATTAGCTCCTAACGCTCGCACGTTGGGGGGAAATATATTACACCATTTTTTGGTCATCTAACTTGGTACTATTAGATGGACCTAGTACACCATGTAAGACCAATTTTACTTTAAGTAAAATTGCTTTCACTATGAAAAATAACTTAGTAAACCACCTTTATTAAGTTGTTTATGGTCTAAACCGGAAACCCAATGAGGAAATATTAAATAAATGTACATTTGTTTGATTTTCCTCAAGGAATAATTAGTTAAACAATAGTTTAATTAATATTCCTAGTCATATTGAACCCAAAACAGGAAAATTAATTAGATAAATCACTATTTATCTTATTATTTTCTAGGAATAATTATTTAAACCTTATTTAAATAATATTCCTTGTTAAATTGACTAAATCATTCATAAATAATTAAATAAATAATTATTTATTTGATTATTCTTTCAATATCCTTAAAATAATAAATATTAATTTATTTATTTATTATTTACAAATAAGAGGTTTGACCCAAGTCAAATTCATTTTCCCTCAACAAATATATTAAATATTACATAAAGTTGGATCTTGATTTGGTTAATAATATTTTAATTATGCACCAATGTCTTAGACTAACTCGAAGTATATGAATAAACGAAGGTTTTTCATTCATTCACTACCTTTTTTGGCTAAAGATCACTCTGGATCTATACTTTTGGTCTGACTTTGATCCACCATCATTTTCATATTTTTCTATCTTTTTTCTTGTGAGCTCCCTTTGAGTTCCATTTTTGTCTGGGTTTTCTACACCATCAAGAGAGAGGGATTTTAGATCTGAAGTGCTGATGACTTACAAGAACCCATCCCATTGAGGAGAAATGGTAACATCCTTCTATGATTTCCTCCCAAGTGCCATTAATATAAAATTCTTTTAACATATTCTTGTCTTGTCTATTGGATGCATGGAGCAACTCTTGTTTTTATCTACTCCTTAATGTATTTTAATGCATAGATCTAGATTCTTGCAGCATTTATCTTGGTCACCTAATTGCAGATCTAAAGATATTGACAACCATATTTGCTGTTAGGGCAGTTTTTTATGCACAGCTAAAGTGGTCTTTTTTCGTACACTTGCGATTAAGATTCATACTAACAACTGAAGATCCTACAAATCATGTTCGATCTTTCCACATGTGGTGTTCGTCTAACTCCATTACCGATGACTCTATCCGTCTTCAGTTGTTCCAACATACGGTTACTGGCGAAGCTTCTAAGTGGTATGTTAATCATGCCCCATCCTCTCATACCACCTTTGTGACTCTTGCCCAAGCTTTTCTGTCTTACTTCCAGCTTCCCCTTCGTTACGACATTGGTACGAAAATTTTGACTTCTTTTCGTCAATCATCTGTGACTCGCCTATCCGATCATGTCCAGGAATGGCAGAGAAGAAAGAGCCTATGTCAAGCCCCTACCTTCGAAGACCATGTCTACATGGACTCTTTCCTTAGATCTCTCTTGCCTGCTATCGCCAAGGATGTCGCATTGCATTTCCCTCAAACTGAAGAAGCCACTCTCCAAATTGCATTAAAATATGACCTGATCTATGCTCAGTCGGGTTATGTTTATACCATTCTACCTGATATTCCTAGACCCAGTGGTGCCAACTCACCGGGTGCATCTCATGCCACTGACGGTATCGTTGGAGCTCTCTCTCATCCATATGCTCAACCTCCCATGGGATATGGTTTTCCTTAGGGGGGGGGCTAGCACCTCCTGCACTTTTCCCCCTCCCGGTAGCATGTATCTAGGATACGACATGCCTCCTCCTTTTGCCCAACCTCCTATTTTCCATAATGTTATCCAACCTCCTTATTATCCGTATCTGTAGCCTAGTGCACCAGCTCCTCCAGCATTAGCACCTCCTCCTCCCTTGCCTTCTCAACCCTAGCAACAGTAGCCACCGCCCCCTTAGGGGCAGGTGTATGCACAACAGGGCACGACTAATGCTCCTTCCTCCAAAAAGAAGAGGAAAGTCACTCAAAATAAATATGCTCCTAGTAATCCTGGACATAATCCTCAAAATAATGCACCTAACACTGCTAACAAGAAACAGGGCACTCATCCCAAGCAGGACAAACATGTTCGAATGAACAAGCCTTGTTCTTTTTGTGGTGTTTATGGTCATTACACACATGATTTTCCTCTTTTACCACAGATGAAGCAGATGTGGGAGTCTCAAGCAACATTGCGAGAAAAGCAAGCCTCCCCTTCCATCCCTCCCAGTGCTACGTCTAGTCAGCCGGCTGTGTTTACTAATCCTTTCCCTCAGCAAGGATTTGTGGCTACCCAACCACCTGAAGGTCAGGTGGCCACCAGATTCTCAGGATGAACTTTGACCAACCTATAACCGTGGACCTCAACCTCCAGACTTAGTCTCGTTAGTACAACAAGCCTCCCACTACGTTTGTCCCCGAGCCATCTTCTTCAGGTTCTACAAAGCCTCTTTCGACACCTAATGGTCCTTTGCAGATCCCTCAGCCTAAGGCAGAGGTTCATACCAAGATCCCTAAGGGACCACTCCACCGAAACGCTGCTTCTGGAAAAGCTAGCCATTCGTATATTATAGTAGATGATTTGGCACAATCTCCTACTACCATCTCAATGCTAGAACTCCTCCAATCGTACCCTTCACAATGAAAATCTCTACTATCTTCCATGGGCACTATAGATCCTGTTGATGATCATTTGATCTTCTTTGATGTTGACCGGTCAGAACATCCTCCTCTTCCTGCTTCCGTCGCCTTCCAAATCCCAGTCAATATCCGGAACGCCAACGTTTCCCGGTGTATCATTGATGAGGGGGCATCCACCTATGTGATGTCTGCTTCGGTTTGGAAGTAACTCGGATCACCTAAGTTGACTCCTTCACAATCACTCTTCGAGTGTGCGATGGCCACACCTCCCAGCCCATTGGCCTATTCCGCAATTGTCCAATTACTCTTGCAGGCAAGACTGTTTCCGTTGACATAGAATTCATTGATGCCCCCTTAGATTACAACATTCTATTGGGTCGTAGCTACACCTATGCGATGTCTGTTGTCCCATCTGCGGTTCACTACAAGATTTCCTTCCCTCATAATGGAAAGATAGTCACCATTGACTAGTTGACATATTATGAACCGAAGTCTCAAACCTCCCCTGAATCCATCATTTCTTCAGTGGCCAATAAGCAAACTGTCGATCCTTTGACCAATGTCTCACCCTGAGTCTACAAAGACTCCTCTTTTCTTGGTACATTCATTGGTCTTCCTCATCCTATATTTGATCCCAGCTCATGGAATGTTTGCATGATGCAATCGTCTTGGGCTGCCCTCAAGCGGCCCGGTTCGGCTATTCAGCAGCCTCGCCCTCCGTAGCCTACTCCTAGCCCTTCGATTCAATCTTCTGGACTCCCCCCTCCTAGCCCTTCACCTACAGCTGGTATCCATGAGCCTCTCTACCCTCCTAAAACGGTTCCTCCAAGCCTTAACCATCTTGGAGTCATCCCGCCTGGCCATTACTCCTTCGGTCAGATATCGTTCCTAGCTCCCCTTCCTGGAGTGTACACGGTACCTGTCATGGCTACCCTCTCTCTTCCTAACCTGACCCTGGGGATTCCTGTTTGGTACCTTGAGCCCCCAGCCGCTACCCCGCCTGGTCAACCTAAACCTTATCTTGCTTTGACCCGAATTCAATCGGTCCCCATGACTTATCTCGCTGCTACAGTGCCTCAACCACCTCAATGGGAACCCTCTCTTGTTGCGACCACTTTAGGTAAGAAGGGCAAAGCTCGCAAGAAGGAATCAAAAGACAAGGCTGCCCCAACTGACCCTTCTCCTCCTCCACCTCCAAAGCCTTGCGCTTTGTGTGATGTCGTCGGTCATGCCACCCATAACTGTCCTGAGTTTCCCCGTATCAAGCCCATGGTTAATGTTGCATTCCCTGAGTCTATGGTCCCTGAAGCCTTTGTTTCTTCCTTGACTGCACACCAAACAACCTTGTGCTTTGTGTAATCTCCATGGCCATTATTACCACCATTGTCCTCGCCTTAAGCATTACCGTGCCTATTTAGAGGTAGTTTAGGAGTACAAGGTTGAACAGAACCAATCCGCCTCTCTGGTACTTGCATAGTATGCTGCAGGATAGCTTGAGGATTTACCCGCTCCCATTGACATCCCCCCTCCTGATGTCGAGATGACGGAGCCTGCGGCCACCATCCTCTACCTATCATCATCCATGAGACCCTTAGTGGAATCTCCCTCTGAACCTTCCACTGTTGTTTCGGTTGACCTCCCTTCAGTGATCACCTTGGGCTCAACATTGGTGGATCCCTTATCTGCTTGTTCTTCCATCATCCCTCGTGACGATGTGCATGTGAACCTTTCTTCTCATTATGATGAGTCAGGTAGCTTAGATGGTCACTCCATCTCCTATTGTGATGATGATATCATGGAAGCCTTGTCCACCCCTGACTTCATCTTTCCCGTCCATAAGCAGGATGGCACAATTCGTGTCTATGGTGACTTTTGCGGCCTGAGCAAAAGATACACCTCCGGTAGCTCCTACACTCCACCTAACCATCAGCGTGTGGGTAGTAGACATCCTACCTATATCACTCCCTCTCGCAGTGTTTGTTTGGTCTCTACTTTGCGCTCAGGCTGCCAGCATTGTTCATCATCCTCCTATTTTTTGTCTTCTGGCACATTTCATATGGACCTCTCGTCCACACCTTATATCGGTTATGCCGATGGTGCAAGTCACTACTCCCAGAATCTAGCCTCGACAGGTTGGGCCATATTTACCCCCTTTTATTCACTTGTTCTCTCGAACGGTGTATGCATTGGTACTGCTACCAATAATCAGGCCAAATATGATGTAGTACGAGGTTTATTAGCCGATGCCCTTTCTCATCGCATCCTCCACCTCCATGTTCATTTAGATTCCCTGCTTCTTGTCATGCAATTGAATGGTGTCTATCGTGTGTATAATCCTATCCTTTTTAGAAGATATTTACGAGTGAATCTTCTGATGTATGAATTTGAAATCATTACATTTAGTCATGTACCTAGAGCACAAAATCACTATGTAGATAACATTGCAAAAAATATTCTAGATTGGCATTTAACACACACATTTAACACAATACAATAACATAAAACCATAAAAACTATGCATATCCATGATATGCATCGTATAAAATGTTTTAGAGTCCATCAACTCTAAAACATATGACATGCCCATAGCATGTTACAAAAAATAAAAAACTAGGGGCACCAACTGCCCCTACACACTAATAACTATTTGGAGGATCTCGAGCCAATGGCTCTGCTCCCGCAACTCGTAGATCACGCATCCCTTGTTCGGCCATCGCCATGCACCGCATGACCCCTCACCACTCCAAGGGTAGACCAATACATGGCTATATGTATTGGTCCTCTAAGTCTTGCCAGCCGTGCTCTGAAACACCGGTTAGAAGCCTCTCACATCTACGACAGATGTCCTCCAGGAGAGATGCTGCATCCTCATTTTGTGGCGCGCTCGATCCACTAGGTCCTGCATCTCCTAATACTGCAGGCTGTCCCATATACTCGGTCGGTTTTACCGGTGCTGTATCTGCATAGCAAAATTGAAATATTCAGTAACATACACAATATTCTAAAAATTTACAATACAGATAAAAGATTAGAAATTTTTCACTTACCATCAGGCCCCCATACTCGACTAGGCGGCAGTGGCAAGTTCGGGTCTCCTCGATAACTCATCCCACTATAGGGATAGTCATCTATGTAGAATGGCATCTGATCCCAATGAGCAAAGAACTCTGGTCGAAACACCCGTCCAACCGCCCCACCTCCTCCTCTGCACAGTAGTCTCCCCCACCAGCGCATCCTAGGCTCCCTCGGGCCCCCATCCTGGAGCTGTATGTGAGGTCGAAGTGTGGGGATCTTCGCAAAGAAGAGCAAGCACAACAATATACCATATGCACAGTCATGGTTCACTTGCCGCTTGCATAGCGACAACTGTCGTTTCAATGACGACAACATCATCTGGGCCCACCCATAGTAGGTCCCACTCAACACACTCTCCACAAGAATCATCTGCCCTCTAGTGATGTGGTGGAGTGCTTGGTTGCCCAGGATCCACAACACTGCTGTAGCCACAGCATGGGTCTCTAACCTCTCTAGATCCCCGATGGGTATTCGAGTCCCTTTGACTTGGAGACCTGGTCGACAATGGCGCTCTACAAACTCCATGATGTTCTGCCCTCGTGCTAACACTGGTTGAGTATTCCCAACCATCCCAAGTGGTGGAAGACTAATCAGGAAATATATATCCTGAATCGTCAACTTGATTTGGTGCCCTTGCACTATAAATACCGCATGTTCCGGATCCCAATAGCTAACAATTCGGGCCAATAAGGGCTCTCCAGCTCTCATCAGAGGGTTCTCCACAAACTTCAGAACTCCAAACCTAGCCAATGCACTACGAACACCCTGATCCTCCAGGATCTTCGACTGTAATGTGCCCCAGTCTCTCTCTCTCTAGTTGATTCGTAATTCTGCCATCTCTGCTAAAAATCATCATATTTGTCAGTGTACAGATAGGAAAGACTATATCCAAACATACAAACCTAGTTCTTAGCCAAAAAAAACATAGAAAAACCCTTCCTTGTCAGGTCACACTTTTCAGGCCCAAACCTAGGATAGGTCACAGTTTTCTGCCCAAAACCAGCTACACAGGTCACAATTTTTTCACCAAAAAGTATGACCCGACTGTGAAGAAGAGCAGGGGTCTGTCCCTGAGCTCTAGGGACCTAAACTGAACTTTCAATCCACAGAAATGAAAGAGTAGGGTTAGGTGTCTTACCTGCAACTGACGGATCTCGATTCCAATGGTCGGTTTGTCCGCTACGATCGCCGCAAGATTTAGGGCCTTCTCTCCTCTCTACATTCACCATAGCTCCACATCCAAATGAGTGAATTTGGAGGGAAAATGCCTTATTAAAAGAGAAACCCCTGATTTTTCTTTCACCTACTGTGGCCAAACCGTAGCTCAGTTTGACAAATTTTATGTACCGTTGGAAAGCTCTCACAGAGCCCTCAAATGGGTATTTGTTAGTTTTTTGTGATTTGATACTTCACCAGGACAAATTTTGTCCACAAAGCATCACTTCAACACTCCTCAAAATCGATTTTCTTCACTTGCAACACTTGTACTTGGGGCACCTCTTTGCCTCCATACTTGTCCATGCTTGTGTCAATTTTCGTCGTGAGTAACCATCATGTACTCATGTTTTTATGGTCCCCATTGGAACTTCTCTGTGTGGCAGCATCATTGAGTTGCCCTTGTTTAGAGCATCCAAATTGAGTCATCATTGCATTCATGGAGTCTATCCCGATTCCCTTTGTATCCCGCTATAGTCCTCCATCCTTCATTGCATGATTCCTCTCTCATGTCCCACATTATGACCTTTAGTCCCACTCTCCCCTATCCCTCATGATATTGTGTCAGTCGGTGCCAGGTCATCCATGTCGTTTATGCTCTAACAAGGCAAGTCATCCGTCCACTACTCAGTACCCTCCATTTCATCATCATCCCTGGTGTCAGTCTGTCATTTGCTCTACTATTTTCTCTCATGCCTTAGTTGAGGAGCCCTTATTTACTCACCTATGACGGACCTCCTTCTGTCGACATCAAATCATTCATTCCAGAAGACAGGTCTAGAGGGCGGTGTACCTTGGTTCCAGCTCCCACTCTTGTTCGACACCTCAGATCAGGCAAAGGGACTCCTTACAACCCTTTGACTTGATTATTTTCAGCTCCAACTCCTTTTAGCATGATCGAGATCTGTATACTTGATGGTTCAGTGATGTAGCAGCTGATACCGGGGATTCCTGGGTGTGTGTGAGATGTTTCAACCCTCATGAGGGGGTGGCTGTACAGGTAGCCCCCCACATGCCCGAATGAACTCTTCATCACAACCTTTGATGTAGCTCGATATATTTGATGATATCGACATCAGCCGCTTGTAGTGCCTTTTTGTTTGCATGTATCAGTCAGATTTTCAGAGCCCTTTCCTGTTTACAGGGGCATTTGGGTTGTATTTGTATCTCATGTACTTAGATATTATTGTATAAGTCCTGGCAGTTATCCCAGACATAGTATGTATGTGGGATTCATTATCATATTTTTATCTGACTCATGTTTATGCCATCATGTACTATATAATTTAGTCCCTTATTTACTAGATGCATTATTCTTTGTACTTTGTCTCAGCGGGCATAGGTATGCCCCCCCCGCCACCTATAGCACAGGTACTCACTCATAAAAGAGACTTGTCACACCTGTAAGTCTCGCCTCCTCGGTGTCTAGTCCTTTAGCGCTCTGGTCTACCTTATATTTCTCTCTTTCTGACTTCCCCTTTAGTGTCTAGTGATTGAGTTCTTACAATGTACTTCGGTCATACGATTAGCTCCTAATGCTCGCATGCTGGGGGGAAATCTATTACACCATTTTTTGGTCATCTAATCTAGTACTATTAGATGGAACTAAGTACACCATGTAAGACCAATTTTTCTTTAAGTAAAATTGCTTTCACTATGAAAAATAACTTAGTAAACCACCTTTATTAAGTTGTTTATGGTCTAAACAGGAAACCCCATGAGGAAATATTAAATAAATCTACATTTGCTTTCGCTATGAAAAATAACTTAGTAAACCACCTTTATTAAGTTGTTTATGGTCTAAACAGGAAACCTCATGAGGAAATATTAAATAAATCTACATTTGTTTGATTTCCCTCAAGGAATAATTAGTTAAACAATAGTTTAATTAATATTCCTAGTCATATTTAACCCAAAACAGGAAAATTAATTAGATAAATCACTATTTATCTTATTGTTTTCTAGGAATAATTATTTTAACCTTATTTAAATAATATTCCTTGTTAAATTTGACTAAATCATTCATAAATAATTAAATAATTCATTATTTATTTGATTATTACTCAACTACATCCTTAAAATAATAAATAAACCATTTATTTATTTATTATTTACAAATAAAGGGGTTTGACCCAAGTCAAATTCATTTTCCCTCCAACAAATATAATAAAATATTCCATAAAAGTTGGATCTTGATTTGGTTAACAATATTTTAACTATGCACCAATGTCTAGAGTAACTCAATATTTTGTTATAAATAGAAGGGTTTTTCCATTCATTCACTACCTTTTGTTGCCTAAAGATCACTCTAGATCTATACTTTTGGTCTGACTTTGATCCACCATCATTGTCATATTTTTCTATCTTTTTGCTTGTGAGCTCCCTTTGAGTTCCATTTTTGTCTGGGTTTTCTACACCATCAAGAGAGAGGGATTTTAGATCTGAAGTGCTGAAGACTTATAAGAACCCATCCCATTGAGGAGAACTGGTAATATCCTTCTATGTTTTCCTCCGAGATGCCATTAATATAAAATTCATTCAACATATTCTTGTCTTGTCTATTGGATGCATGGAGCAACTCTTGTTTTTATCTACTGCTTAATGTCTTTTAATGCATAGATCTAGGTTTTTGCGTCATTTATCTTGGTCACCTAATTGCAGATCTAAGGATATTGGTAGCCATCTTTGATGTTAGGGTTGTTTTTTATGCACAGTTGAAGTGGTCTTTTTTCATACACTTGCAATTAAGATTCATACTAATAGTATTGACCCGACTGGTAGAAGCAACGGTGTGAAAACCGACCTATTTTGTCTTCGAAATTTTCTTTTCCCAACATGGCAACGAAATAAATCATCAGTTTCCTCAATACTCAAATAATAAAGTAAGCAATTATATAAATTCTACGGACATTCTAGGTAATTTTCTATTAGTCATCTTACTCCATGGATAACCAAATGTTGCAAAGGAAAAATTCCATAAGCAAGTAAGCAACCACTGAAGTAGAAGGTTTCTCTTCCTAATAAAATTCTCTCAATTTTTTTTTCAAATAATCTTTATTTAATATTTATTCTATTAGAAATAAGTTTTTTTTTATATTTAGTGATTTAGTTTTTCAAGATGAACTTCCCAACTCTTATATCCCTTTAGTGTATTTTTGTACCTATAGGGGCAATTGCTAGTAATTAATATTATAAAAACATTTATTTATTTTGTCAAGATACTCTCTCTAACCCCGTATGGGAGAGATGTTGTAATCTAATGTTTAACATTTTGACTTTGTCAAATTACATAAAAATAAATTAAATAAAAAAATTAATGTAATTTTTTAGAATTATTTATGTAATAATCACATGAAATAGAACATTGTCGATGGAACCAACCAGTGTGGTTCATCATTAAGACGAGATGAGAGAGATTAGATCAAGACAAACATTGAATTTAAGTAGATGTAGAGAGGGCTAGGGAAACAACCATTGTGGACGGAATGTTAGATCAGATCCAGACATTGAATTTAAATATATGTAGAGAGGACCAAACTATAGTTGAAATGCTAGTTTGACTACAAAGGGAAAAAATGAAATGAAATTAATAATAAAAGGATTAATTTTATTTAATTTATAACTTTAATTTCCATAAAAATAAAAATAAAAATAAATTTATTGATAATTTTGTATTATTTTAATTAAAATTTTGGGGATTTTGTTATTATAATTTTAGATTAAAAGTTTTTATTATTTTAATTAAAAATTTGGGGATTTTGTTATTATAATTTTAACTTGGTAAAAATATAATAAAAAATAGAAAAATATAAATATAAATAACTAATGGTATTGGTCCATTATATTCATGTGGAATGTAGCCTATTTAAGGGGTAAAATTAAACCAACGATACATATCTACCAAGAGCCTAGAGGGATTAAATCTATCAAGGAAAAAGGGAATGAAATAATGCAATTTTTGAAAACCCATGTTTTTTCCCATGATATTTGACTCTAATGGTCAAATTATATATATATATATAACTACTTATTTTAACAAAAATTGAGATAAAATAGTAAATTTACGGATGGAGATTTTTTGGCTCCAAGCATTGACAACCCATAGTTTTTCCTATAGTATTCTTCCTTAATGTAGCCTATATTCTCCCATATTCATTGTCATTGAAATAAATCATAATTTCCACAACAAATATCATTACCTGTGAAATTTTCATATCGTATTTGGAAAATGAAACCACTCATTAAAGACACACTACACAAAGACTTTATAGCTCTGCGGATGCATGTCTTTTAGGTAAATATCGGGTGGAAAAAATAGTCTTGCTCATTTTGTTACATAGCCTTCAAACATTAGATTTATTTTTCAGGTTGTTTTGTGTGTTATTCATCATGGAGTCCTATGTTTTGTTTATGTCTTTTTGTCTGCATCAAAGATTATTAGAGTTTCAGGTTGTTTTGTGTGTTATTCATCATGTAGTCCTATATTTTGTTTATATATTTTTGTCTGCATCAATTTTTAGATTTACTCAATTTAGACTTTGTCAACCATTAGTTTTAACCTCTGCATTAAAATTCACTAAAATATGTATCTCAAATGTTCAGAACAACTTAGTTTGGACACAATTAGTTTTTAGATTTATTTAGGAGATTGAATGATAACATTACAACCAAAATTAAACCAAGGATAGTTAATATCCTTGCAAAGACAAAGATACATATACTTATTAGGATTTACAGTATAATAGAGGTACTTGTTAGGTTTTACGGTATAACAAGAGAGCTTCAAGTAGATTTCTTGTCTGTCGAACACACACACACACATATCAAACCAACCTTGATTTGATCAATAGTCTTGCTTTTGAAGGAACTAATAAATTGAAATGTCTACACATTTACAATTTTAATCTTACATAAATCAACCTAGATCAATCCTAAATTTGGCTCTACCAAGCACCAAGTGGGATTAACTAGGGAATTAAGATGGATTTAAGCATGGACAAATATCATGGACCTTGCAATACAATGGACTATCTCAAACTTATATATTATTATTATTTTTATTTTTAATGTCGACCAAGTCAACTTAATATTACATTACATAACTCTTAAATTTTTACAACATTGTTTCCATACTCCATTCATGGAAGAATATACCAACACTATAAAAAAATTATGGGATAAAATATGTGACTTAGTTATCCACATGACATTATATTGTGCAAAGGTTGTAATAAGACCTTTAATTTATGCCCCAAGAGTTAGCTCAACTGGTTGAGTCCTTGCTTCTAACTAAGTACTTTTCCAGTTAGGATGTCACATTATCAAATCTCCTTGACGTCGCCCTTGGGGTTAGGCCTTGCATGTAAGGTCGATGGTTAGATCCACTTGAGAGGGTCTACCGAGATTTTCTCGTGAACGTAGCGGGTACATATGTGTGTGGGCACATTGGATTCGTGAACCGCAACGTGAAAAAAACAAACCTTAAAGCTATAGTCCAATCAAATATTTGAAAAATGTTTATTTTAATAATATTGAAATAAATATTTAGTTTTGAAAGTTAAACATTGTCAATTGCATTGAACAATGTTAAACTAATAGTGGTCAATGGACAAATCAATTACTAGAATATTTCCTTGGGAGGGACTATTAAGGCCAACACTTGTCAAACAAAATGCAATCATGTAATAAAATACAAATATACATTGTAGAAATAAAGGGTTGTGTAAACTCTAAATCAAACTTACATTAAAGAACTTTTGAGGTCTAAAATGAGCCTCCTAAGAAAAATGTACAACCAAAATAAACTCTATAAGAACCAATAGGATTCAAGATTATGATGTCAACCATGGGGGGTGATACACCATTTTTGGGGTAAAAAAGTAAAAATATTATAAAATTATAAAATAATAAAACTACTTTTTTCAACTTTTATATTCAACTTATATCCCTAATGTTTTACTCATATTTCAAGCGGGAGTACTCTTTGGGTGCAAAATTTAATTCCTCATCTAAGTAGTACACATGTTGCATGCTTTTGATGGACCATACTACACGAAAAATGAGAAATACATGAACAACCATTATTGCAATTACATTTTTCATGTATTTCTCATTTTTGGTGTAGGAGGGTCCATTAAAAGTATGAAACATGAGTACTCCTTGGATGAGGAATCAAATTATGCATCCAAGAGTGTTCCCACTCAAAATTTGAGTCATAGGGAGATAAGTTGAAAATACGAGTTAAAAAAGTAAATTTTTATTTTTTCCTCTCTAAAATTTGATGATGTAATCTAATCTTATTTTATTATTTCCACTATTATTTTATAATTTCCTTAGGAGGCTCATTTTAGACCTCAAAATTCCCCTAATGATTTTTTTTTTTTCAACATTGATAAATATTTTAAATAGTTATGCAAACCAATAACATTGTGTGTTTGGAAGATCAAGGGTAATATGTTCATAACATATCAAATGTATTGCAAACCTGTTTACTTTCCAAATATATTGCAAAGTAATTTATTTACCATGTTGATCTTTGAATTTAGTTTATTTTGTATTTTTCATTTTATTGTACTTTACACTTCTATGCTACTTACAATACTATATTAATATAATTTTTTCCTATTATTTTATTTACATTAGATTTTAACTAAGAAAATCTTCATAACCATCATATCTTAACTTTTTTAATAAGAATGATTAAAATCAAATCAATTATACATATGCATTCCATAAATAGTAAAATAAAACCAAGTATTACTTTGTCTATTTTGGAATACAATTTAGAGAATTTAAATTTAATTATTAATAAAGAATAGATGAATGGAAGGTATTTAAGGATATTGAACATTTATAAAATATCCAATAAAATATTTATGATAGGGTATGTCTATCTTGGAATAGAGATTCCAAAAATTTTAATTTAATTATCAATAATTATTAGTTGGAAGGTGGGTGTTAAACCTCTTTAAAATATTCTCAATATTATACACAAAAGAAAGACTCGATTTTATTTTAGCAATAGTTATAGTTTTTTCTCATTTTACTTATATTCACTAATTAAATAAATGTCATATAAAAAAGTATCATTATAAATGAGTTATGGTGTTTTTTTGTGATATGGTATTGATAATCCATGGTGTTGGCCCATGAGATCATAACAAAGTCTATTTACATAATAAGAATCTATATGATAAATTGAGAGTGAATCTCCATTGTTAAAATTTTTGCATAATGTCTTTTAAAAATATGTATATGTGTTTAACTTATATATTAATTATTTTTAATAATAATAATAATAATAAATATTTCCCACGACAAGTGATAATTCTTCCCATTTGGATCAACCATGTGGATTGCTCTTGAATTTAATAACCACTTTTCTCACAGAAACTCCACAACAAGCTAGCATGAATGGTTTTATTTCACAATGATGCGTGTACTCCCTCACTCCAGGTTTTGGTACGAGATCTCCCTCGTAACTTGCAGCTTAATCGTGGCATTTCATAATTATGCAGATTGGTATTCATTGGAGTTGTGTATGGAAAACATCATGGCTAGCCTACACATTTCCTCAAGTCCATTTACAGAGTAGGTATGCTATCAAGCAAGGTTATTTCTCCTTTTTACAATGTTTGTGCCTACCTCCTACCATGTCCACATTCTTGACTATCTTCATTCATTTTCTAGATGGTCCTTTCGTTGGTTTGCATTGGTCCTCAGAAAGGTGGAGCATCAACATTTCCATCGTTGTTTTCACCTTTCAAAATCCTCTGAGAGCATGGGGAATATGGGGTCTTTCCTGGCCTTATTGATTCACGGTAATGGTGTGTCTCTCACAGAGGATGCTTGGCTTCCTCTCGGTGAGTAGGAAAATTTTAGTATTCTTCAACCCACAAGTAGCTCTCTGATTGTCTAGCAATGACCTTAGTATTATAGGTTCAATTCTCACTCATTCTTGCATATTTGGCTCTATTAATCATGGAATTTGGATCTCAATATTGTAAGCTCGACTATATCAATTATGTAAATTGAACGTCTCCCTCCTATGTCTCATGTAACTCATGGGTCCTGACAGGGGTTTTCCTTGCTACGTGCATGGCTTGTTTGGCTCATGTTATGTTGCTTTAGGGATAGTGTTGATGGGGTGGATGAGCATACTATGACAACTCTGTGGTGGCTCACGGTTGATGTAAAAGCTCTAGAACAACATATGGTTATTGGATGGTATGGTTATGTATGGTTCTATAATGATTTCTCATGGTATTGCCCTCATCACAACTCTTCATGTTTTGTGGTTGCTTTTTATCAAGGATGCACTTCTTCGTCAACCATAGATTTGTGGGTGATGAAATTGAGTCCAGTGGTACCTCCCTATGTACCCCATATTATCCCCCCTAGGTATACTACACCAATGGATTTCACTGTGGTTCATCTAGCTTAGTGGTGACTCTCAATACCAATGGTTCTCTAGTAGCACTTCCATGTCTTTGAAAATACTATTTTTTTGTTTTAAATGTTAATGGGTACCTCACTTTTGTCACAGTTCAGTCATATTTACTTCTCCAAGCAGAGCTCGCACAATTTTGCTCTATTCCATGTGTGTATGTACTCAAGGGTTATGATTTAATTTTGTCATCCAAACTATTGAAAAGAACAATTATATTCTTAAGACTCTCTATCTTTGTTATTGGTTTGGTTTCCTAGTGGGTAGACCAATAATACACGGAAATATATCATGTAAAACTCTAATGCAGTAATAAAAAAACAAACTTCACACACAGAAAAAGAAAATAAATATTTTAAATTAAGTTATAATTTAGTTAATTCTTATGATTTTTCAAATTTTAGCAACTTTTAGATGTATGATGAAGTAAGTGTTTTGATTCTTATTATATTATATATTGATGCCTATTAACATTTACCACCCATTTAATTTATATGACAATGGTAGTTTTAGTGGTATTTGAAATAGAGGGTTGAGATTTTTTCAAAAATAATTATGTCATTTTTACTTTTCAATTTAATTAAAAAAATATTAAAAAATATTGATAAGTCATGGTACTGACCCATATTATTGTAACAAAACCTATTTGTAGGCTAAGAATCTCCATAGTAAAATGAGGGTGAATCTCCATGGTAAAAAATCTTGTTGCATATATGTGCTTTTTAATGTATTAGTTTATATATTAGTTCTTTTTATAATTAATAATGCAAATAATTAAGTTATAATTTAGTTGTTTTTTATAATAAAAAAATTCTAATTTGGGATGAAAAGAACCATCAATCTAAATAAGTAAATATTTATTCTATTTATATATAATTTTATTGTAATTGTTATTTATACAATATTATATGTTTTCTAGTAAAAAATACATTTAATAATAATAATAATAATAATAGAATGGTGTTGCTAAAATTTTTAATGTTTTTTACTTTTTCGGTGGGCATTTTTCGAGTGCCAACCTGTAAAAAAAATCATCGTATAGGTGTAAAAGAAAAGTAAAAAAATCACACTATAGGTGTAAAAAATAAGTGAGATATTTTCTCAAAGACAAAAATATCATGGTTAGAGTACTTTAATATTAATTTATCAACATGTACAAAAACTAGCCTTATCTAGTTTTGGACCAATCTCCTCCTATAAAGAAGCACACACTCTTAATTATTAATTCTACTCAAGTTATACAAATATATATACATGCTTTAATAATAAAATGACATGTAAATGGAGATCCCTTGTTACACGAATAAGGGAATATTATACACCAATTTAATGTTGGCTTAACCATAATTTTAGTTTATATATAAAAAATTTAAATACTATTTTTTTCTCAACACTTACAAAATCTATCCTTATTTGATTTTGGACCAATAACCTTCCATAAGGAAACACATGCTCTTAATTATTATGTCCAAGAAAGTTATAGTAAATAGAGATCCCTTGTTCCACAAACAATGGAATGTTAAACACAAATTTAATATTTGGCTTAATCATAATTTTAACTTATATATAACATTTAAATAATAATTCTTTTTTTAAGGGTTGATCCAGGTGGATATTGGTGGCCACCTGCATATTCCACTTGGGGCCCCACCATTTTTTCTTTCAGTTTTTCAATTTCCTTAATTGAAGCACAATTTATTATTTTTAGTAGTTTATTTCAGGTCCTAAACTTCTAAAGCCATTTTGGGGCCATAAATGACGTTTTTTGGGAAAAATAGGACCCATGTTG
The DNA here is from genome assembly GCA_034641835.2 of Pinus albicaulis. Lineage (NCBI taxonomy): Eukaryota > Viridiplantae > Streptophyta > Pinopsida > Pinales > Pinaceae > Pinus > Pinus albicaulis. The sequence continues at coordinate 8,443 of JAXQQM020073950.1, read as the reverse complement.
TTCACATCAAAAGTTGTAGTATGCATGTTGCTCACATAAAAAGTTGTAGTCCTCTGATAGATCTTTCTAACGAGGCATTGTGTGTATCAAACAAAGATCGTATGCCAAAGTTACGTCCCCGGGAAGTTGATGTACCAATTTACCCAAATGGGGCCCATATTTTTGGCGCTTCTTCTCCTAGGGTTAGGTTTTTGGATGTTTAGGGTTTTCCATTGTTTCTCAATAATAAATAGGCCCTCGAGCCTCATTGTAAGACAGTTCAGAGGTTGTAGCCACCACATCTCTTCTCAGAGATAAGCTATCAACGCCCTAGCTAGTTTATTTCCATTCTGTCTGTAAACAAATTTCAGTTCTTTGATATTAATGAAATGAAGTGTTATTTCTGTTGCATCTTTGTATTTATGCTTATATATGTATTCTGTTTCGTTCCTGCATAAATTTGGATAAGTGGTATCAAAGTGGTTTGCTCTTTCTCGCTCCTTGTTTGCATGTCCCCAACGAAGTCGGGGTATAATGAGTTAGGGCTCGATCTGGTTCAACCTTTACAAGATCAACCTTGCAAACCCCAACGACCACCCATGGGGGAAGAAAAGAAAGATGAGGGAGCAGGATATCCTATCAAAATATTGCTCGAGGTGGCCCTCGAAAAACAAAGGAATGCGATGATGGATAACTTTGTCCAGATCCTTCAATGACTTCCCATCAGCATTGCATCTGCATCCAACATCCACTCTGGAGGCACAACTCCTTTTAATGTACAAGTAAACTTTGACATTCCCATATTTGAGGGCCAAATAGATGCAAACTCCATAGATATATGGTTGAATCTATTAGAAGGATATTTCTCGATTCATGAATTTTTCAACCGGGAGAAGATTATTTTTGCACTCCTCAAAGTTGTCCCCCATGTCAAGGACTGGTGGAAAAACTACTGTGAGAAAAAGGACGAGGGGGAGCCCTCTCTGTTCTTGGTCGTATCCACTTGGAATTCTTTTTGAGATGCCATCAAGGAACAATATTATCCTGTGGGGAGCTATGAGGACAAGTACATATAATGGACTTTGCTACGGCAGCAAAGGGATCAAGATGTGCATAAGCTGACGAATCTATTACATACCCTACGCACAAAGTTGGGTATCAAAGATTTAGATAAGCATTTGGTGCTAAATTACCGTAGTTGTCTGCATAGATAAATTCTGGAAGAAATGGAGTTCCTCGAAATCTCCTTGTTTGGTACGGCATAACGATATGCTACCAATATTGAGAAAAAATTCAAACAAAAGAAGAGAGAATTTGGATCTACGAATCAAAAGCAAGGCAAAGGTGCCCCCAAACCACAGAATAAAGGACAAAGCCAAGGCATGGCAACCCAAGACAACCTGCCAAATCCGCAAGAAAATAAAAACACTGCAAAGCCGAATAAGGACATGGGAAAGTGGTGTGAGTTCCATAATAGGTCCATTCACAAGATAAGTGAGTGTCGAGCCTATTACGGTCCTATAATAATAGGGATCATAATTTTAAATTGAATATGTAAAGTCTTGTAATATTGTACATACTTTTGCTTTTTGCAAATGTTTTCCCATATTAAAAAATGTAAAGAGGGTAATTCCTAAAAGAAAAATCAAAGGAATAAAAGAGAAATATCAAAAAAGAATATAAAAACAAAAAAATATATAAAAATAGATCATGAAAGTCTTGCACATTCAAAATGCTACTACTCTTAGTTTACTTTTCGCAAATAAAAATTGTGTGCAAACTTGTTCAAAATGCCACAATTCATGAAGATCATACGCTTAATCTTTCGATTCATTTGTGCTTTAAATTTCATGTCGATAGTTAGAGAATAAAGATCTAGCCAAACCATTTAATTCTTGGATCAGATAGTTAGGTAGAGAATAAAAATGAGCTCACTACTTTAATCTGAGCCATTGGAAGTTATAAGGTTAGAAGTTGATTAGTTTTCTTATCAAAAGAAAATAAAAGAGTTAGCAAGCTCAAATGCACCAATAAATGAATTAAAAAATGTTAGGGTAAATAAAGGGTAGGTAGATTACTTTTTACAAAGTAATGGAAAGCATCAATTGGTCTATCTCATATCACTAATATCCCCCTAAATCCCTCCCCTTGCTAAAAACCCCATTGCCACTCTTAGAAGGCATTTTCCTTGTAAAAGGTCATTTCCCTTTAGTAAAATACCCCTTTTCCCTTCCTAAAACCATTTTCCCTAATTAAAAACCCATTTATTTCACTAACCCCTTCCCCTTTACTAATATTTGATTTTTTCGTAAGAAATAAGTGTAAAAATCCAAATATCCTAAGTTTTAAATGATTAAAGTAATAGCGGGCCCCACTACATATTATTCCCCGAAATCCTTTTAAAATAGTTATTTCTAATGTATTTCAAAATGTTGTGTAACTAGCTCCAAAAATAGAAGAAAAGAGATATCAACGCCTTAGAAATGAGCCACTTCGAGTGGGCAACCTCCAATACATTACATAAATGAACAATTATTGGATGATACAATTTACAAAACCTCCTTTCTATATATAGGAGTCCATGGGGCCATAATGTAATCCTAGTGGGCCACAATGTAATCTTAGCCGACCTAACAATAATAATTTAAGGGCACAATAATAACAAAATGGGGGTTACAAGGGTACAATAATAACAATAAAGGGGTTACACTAACAACAATAAGGGACTATACTAGTCATATAGGGACCTAACATGCCCCCTCTCCTTCAAAAAAGTGTTGTCCTCAACACTTGAGTAGCTCATGTGCTTCAGTATAAAATCTCATCCTCCCATGTAGAATCTTCGGGTGGGTAGGGTTCTTCCACTTGATGAGATACTCTAAATTGATCGATTCACGTAGTTGTCGTAGTTATTGTTTCGTGACCGCTTCAAAGTTCCAATATGATTTTTCCTTCCTCATCAAGTTCGAAATATCGTTTGAACTGGAAGATTTTCACCTATAACCTTTTTTAAGCATGAAACATGGAAAACTGGATGTACTCGCGAAGAAGCAGGAAGCTCCAATTTTTATGCCATACGACTAATCTTTTGTAACACCTTGTAAGGACCATAGTACTTTGGCGATAATTTATTATCCTTCTTAGCTTGCTTGAGAGACATTTGTTTGTATGGTTGTAGCCATAAAAATACCCAATCTCCTACATTAAAACTTCTCTCGCTGCGATGTTGATCTGCGTGTTGTTTCATTCGATTTTGTGCTAAATTCAGAGTTATCCCTTTAAGAGTTGGAGAACTTCTTTGCTGATGCTCGATGTGATCTTCCACAAAGCTTTGAACCTTCGAATTTTCCCCTTAAGATGATGTGATCGATGGTGGATGATATCCATAAAGTGCCATAAATGGGGTCATTTTTGTCTGCAATGATGGAAGGAAGTGTTATACCACCATTCACGAGAGGTAACCACTTGACCCATTGTGTTTGTTTATCAGTATGCAAAACAACGAAGATATCCTTCCAAACATTTATTTACTATCTCGCTTGACCATCGATCTGAGGATGATAAGATGAACTATGAGCTAATTGAGTACCCAAACAAGAAAATAACTCATTCCAAAAATTTCAAAGAAAAATGGGATCTGTCTCTTCCACAATAACCCTTGGGCTTCCATGTAGCTTTTGGAATTCTGCCCATAAATGTAGTAGCAAATGTACTTGCTTTAAATGGATGAGATAATGCACAAAAGTGTGCATACTTTGGTAAGTATATCAACTACCACCATGATGACATTCTTTCCTTCGAACTAGGTAAACCCCGTGATGAAATCCATTGAAATCTCTTCCCAACGTTGACTTGGAATGGATAAAGGTTGTAGAAGTCCCTGTCTTAATTGTCTCCACTTTATTCCGCCGGGCAAACCAAACATTCCGTCAAAAAACTTTTGAATATTAGATTTAAGGCCATCCCAAAAAAATTCTTTCTTCACCCCGTGGTAAGTTTTTAAAAATCCCGAGTGTCCTCCTAAAGGAGAAGTGTGCAATTCCGTAAGAATATTTTGTTTTAGTTGGGAATTATTACAAAGATATAAGCGATCTTTTGTACCCGTAAGGAATTATTTCTTTCCAACTAAATGTATCGGATGTACTAGGATCTTTACTTGCAACTCTTTTGAATGAGTGTCCATACATATTTTTCCTTCTTCCATTCATCTCTTGCTTCAGTTATCCGATCTGGTTGGATAGTAGAAATGGCACAAAGCAATGCTTCCACCTCTTCATTCTTTCTTGAGAGTGCATTTGCAACAACATTAAGCTTTCCTTTTTTGTAGATTATTTCATCATAACCCAACATCTTTGTGACTCATTTTTTCTACTCTTCTGAAGATAGTCGTTGTTCCAAAAAGTGTTTAAGACTATCATGATCAGTTTTTACCTTGAAGTGTCTTCCCATTAGGTAAGTTCGCCATTTCTTTAGTGCATGCAAGATGCTGCTAACATTTCCTTCTCATAAATAGGTTTCGTCAGAATACTTTCCTTTGATTGGATGACTTTTCAAAAGCAATGGGTCTTGCTTCCGCATTAAAAACCGCACCAATTCCATTTCCCGAGGCATCACATTCCACAATGAAGGTTTTTGTGAAGTTCGGCGTAGCTAAGACCGGGTGCTAGCACTATTTCCTCTTTAAGATGTTCAAAAGGCCTTAGTTGCTTCAGAGTCCATGAAAATGCATCTTTCTTCAATAATTTTGTGCTAGAGGTGTCGCTTTATTCTCCCGTAATTCTTAACAAACTTACGATAATACCCCGTTAACTCTGAGAAATCCCTCGCAACCGCTTTATGGTCGTGGGGACTTTCCATTCCTTAATGGCTTTAATTTTGTTAGGGTCTACTTTAACACCCTCGTGAGATATAATATGACCCAGATATTCTACATCTTGTACTCCAAAGAAACATTTGGATGTTTTTTGCATATAATTGTTTCTCCCGCAATAGTTTGAGCACTCGTCAACATGTTCAACATGATCCTTCCAAGACTCAGCCGAGATTAGTATATCATCAAAAAATACTAGCACACATTTTCTAAGGAAGGGTTTGAAAATGGAATTCATCAACCCTTGAAATGTAGAAGGTGCATTGGTAAGGCCAAAAGGCATGACCAAAAACTCATAATGACCCTCATGAGTTTGAAATGTTGTTTTTTAAATATCTTCAGTCTTCATTCTAATTTGATGATATCCTAAACAAAGATCCAACTTGGTAAAATAAATTGCTCCATGTAATTCATCCAATAATTAATCAATCACAGGAATGGGAAATTTATCTTTAATGGTGAGCTTATTGAGCTCCCTATAATCCGAACACATGAGCCATGATCCATCCTTCTTGTGTACCAATACTACAGGAGCAGAGAAAGAACTTTGACTAGGTTGAATTATACTTGCCTCTAACATTTCTGCAATCATACGTTCAATTTCGCTCTTTTGGACGTAAGGATATCTATAAGGCCTGATGTTTGGAGGAACACTTCCTGGAATCAAATGAATAGCATAATCATGATCACGAATAGGTGGGAGTCCTTTGGGAGTTTCAAACACCTTGGAATGATTTTCCAAGACTTGTTGGAGATCTGCAGAAATAGATGATTTTGATGTCGGAACTTCTAGTGAGCATAATTGTGCAATTACTCCTCGTTGTTATTTCTTTAGAAGCTTTGTCATGACATTAGAGCTTATTATCCTTCCCGGATTCCCTTCAATACCCCGTAATTCGACTTCCTTTCCTTCTGAAAAAAATTTCAAGAAAAGTTCTTGAAAATTAAAAGCTACCGTCCCCAAAGATTGTAACCATTGTACTCCTAGTACAACATCAGCACCTCCCATGGGAATGGAAAGCATTGGACTTGTCAACACATATTCCCCCATGGTTAGCTTGATATTATGGCATTTTCCCGAGCAATTTATAGTTCCTCCATTTGCAACCATCACTTGACATTCTGGTGCTGGGTATAGGAAACAATTTAATTCCTTGGCTACCTTACAATGAATAAAAATATGGGTGCTACCTGAATCAATCAACACTATTACCTTTTTCTTCTTGATTTGTCCTTCTATCTTGAGAGTTTGAGGAGTGGTAATTCCTGCCAGTGCATTACACGATATGGTCAGATTCATTTCTTCCTTTTCTAGGGCTGGTTCCTGGTGTATATCCTCTTCTTGTTCATTTTCTTCTTCCTCTTCACAATCTATGTAAAATAATTTCTTCTCAGCACACTTATGACCTTTAGTGTATTTTCTATCACAACTGTAGCAAAGCCCTTTTGCTCTTTTTCTTCCAATTTTTGTGGTGTCAACCTTGTAGGTTGTGGAAATCTAGATGTAGCAACACTTCCTTCTTTATAGAATTGAGTGGTAGGCTTCATTGTCGCCATAATTTTACATTCAACTTTTCTTGCCAACCTGAATGCCTTCTCCAATGAATCAGGTTCCAGAACGCGAACTTCATGTTGGATGTTATCCTTTAAAGTGCCTATGAAGAGATCAATCCTGTGTTCCTCTGGAATATCAGTTACCCTTATATTCCATTTTTGGAAGTCCTCAATGTGCTGCCCCACTAAACCCTTTTGTTTGAGATTTATCAATTGGCTAAAGAAGGTGTTGCTCTTTGTATCCTCATAATGTGCTATCATTTCCTCCGTAAAAATTGACCAAGTGACAATTTTTTTACGGGAGCAAAGCCATTGATACCATACAAATGTATTTTGTTCTAAATGTAAAGTTGCGATGCGTACCTTTTGTGTGTTTTGCACGTTATGGAGATCAAAATATTGCTCCATCTGTAGTATCCATGTTACAGGATCCTTTCCATCAAACTTCCTCATATCCATTTTTGGAATATGGTGGTTCTTCCCACCAACATTAGAGTTTATGAAATCATGATTAACATTGATTTTGTTCTCATCATGAGGTTCTTCTACTATCTTTTCACCATTAGGAAACATTTCTTGTATCAAATTTTTCAAACCTTCGATGTCTGTTTTTAGATCATTCTTCATGTTTTCCATCTTAGCTTCCATGCCAGCTTCCATGCCATCCATCTTAGCTTCCACACCATCCATCTTAGCTTCCACGCCTTTCTTCAAAACTTCCATTTCATTTTTTGTTGCTCTTTGCGAGAGTGAAATTTGTTGCACTTGCTCTTGTAATTTTGATAGATCATGTTGCAATTCTTCATCTTCATGAGTCATAGTAGAGCCTTCTGAAAGCTTAATGGGTGTTGAATTATTTTTATGGGGCATATTCTAGAACCCAATACTGATATCTATTCTACAATATTCCCTTGGAATAAATTCAAATTGATTCTTCAAACAAGACTTATGTAATTCGGAAAAAAATACACACCTTTTTCTTGCTTTTGAGGAGCTCGATATTGAAATTGTATTATATTTGTGATTACAGCACTTCAATATTTTATTTTCAGTACCAACTTAGCCCTCTAAATTATCTTTCGAATGCCATAGGTCTGACCTGATTTGGATTCTCCAAGACAAAGTTGTGTCCAATCGCCCACAATGACCTAATTATGGACTGGTTCAGTAGAGCGAACTTGTACGACTTGCCACGTGTCACTGTTTCATCCTTCATCTTTGAAATTGATAGAAAAGAAAATAAAGTCCATGTGCTTGTGACCACTTTTTACGGCACTCCAATCTGATGCCCAGAGAGAGAGTTATTGAACTTTTCCCACGATCACCTCTTTGAGATGAAATTCAGGAGCTTGAAAAAGAACTACCTTCCACAGATCATATCTCCAAAAATATTGCGAACCAAGTTCTGAAATTTTTTGAGGAATTTCTTCAGGATTTCAAATTCGCACCATATGAATTTCAGATTCTGAACCTTCGTAGAAAAAAATTTATAGCGCAAATTCCACGATGACCTATTTAGGAGCCTGAAAAAATACCTAACTTACACAGATCATATCTCCAAAAATATTGCGAACCAAGCTTTGAAATTGTTAGAAAATCTTCCTTAGGATTTCAGCTTTGCACCCTAAAAGTTTTAGCTTCTGAAACTTCATATAAAAAAAGTTATAGCGAAAATGCCACGATGACCTATTTGGAGCAGTGAAACCCTAGAATCCAAAGCTCTGATACCAAATGTTGTGTAACCAGCTCCAAAAATAGAAGAAAAGAGATATCAACACCTTAGAAATGAGCCACTTCGATGGGGAAACCTCCAATACATTACATAAATGAACAATTCTTGGATGATACAATTTACAAAACCTCATTTCTATATATAGGAGTCCATGGGGCCATAATGTAATTCTAGTGGGCCACAATGTAATCCTAGCCGACCTAACAATAATAACAAAATTGGGGTTACAAGGGTACAATAATAACAATAAAGGGGTTACACTAACAAAAATAAGGGACTATACTAGTCATATAGGGACCTAACATAAA
>JAXQQM020066940.1:0-67226 GCA_034641835.2 Pinus albicaulis | reverse complement strand
CGGAAACTGAGGGTGAAGGCCAAGAAGTCTCCGGGAAAGGCGCCTTGGGGGCGCAATGATGACAGGAAGAAGGAAACCGACAAGGGCAGAAAGGGACAAAATCAAGTGAGGTCAAGGGCAGACAAGGTGCAGTGACAATTGATTTTAGAGTCTTTGCCAGGCGGTGTTAACCAGGCGCTTCTTCACTTAGGGTCAGTGTGTGATGTGCGTTAATTTTAATTATTAAACCCTTTTCGTTTTGAGATCAAGAAAAAGTGTGCTGCGTAACTGAAAAGAAATCTGCAGAGAACAGTATATAAAGCTAAAATAACAGAATATTTAACAGCTAACCGTGCATCAATCTAACCCAAAAAGGCGGGTCTCTCAAAACTACTCCAAAAGAGGGCAAAAATCTAGTCAAAACACACATAAAAAGAGGCCAATAGATCTAGGGTCAACAGGGACAGGGATCTAGAGGATAAAGCTACTGAAAAGAGGTGCAGATCACAGCCAAAAGACAGAGGCAAGGTGGCTGGAAAAAGGAAGGAAATCAACAAAAAGCGGAGGGGGCAAGGAGGAGGCCCTAAAAGTAGATCCAAACAAATCTTCAGGAGGTGATTTGAGAGGTAGAAGAGCTGATTACAATGGATCTGAAAGGGAGGTAATAGATCTGGAAAAAAGGAGGCTGAAGCTCTGAAAAAAAGATGGCTGAAACAGCTAAAAATCTTCCACAAAAACTGGAGGGTACTAAAGCCCTAGGGGGCTAGGTTCCCACTTAGATGAGTAAAAACAGATCATAACTTGGTCAAAGCGGGCTGAGACAGAGGCTGGAAGACCCTGACAGAAGCTGCAGCAAAACCCAGAAAAAATGCAGAAAAATCACTGAAAAATTGGCAGGTCGCAGGTTCTGACCTGATTTCAGTGCAGGTCGCAGGAAACAGGCTGAAAAGTGTGACCTGGAGGTCCAGGTCACAGGTTTAGGGCCAAAAAGTGCGACCCCCCGTTCCGGTTGTCTCGGCGGCAGATTTTCAGAAAAGTTGTCGTCTCAGTTGCGGCTGGTGTCGCTTACCTGCGCAATAGGGCCAGAAACACACGGAAGTTAGAAATTTTGATGTTTTAGGGTTTTATGTGAGAAAAACAACATAAAAATAGGAAAAATAAACAACTGAAAAGAAACCCTAGGGTCTGAAGTAGCTGGATATGCAGGAATATGAAAAATGACAATGGTCGTAATTTAAAACCCGTGTGGAGTCGCCATTTGTTAGTATGAATCCTTTGTCGAAGTGTACGAAAAAGGACCACTTTAGCTACGCATAACTAATAACCCTAACAACAAAAGTGGCTGCCAATATCTTCAGATCTGCGGTTAGTTAGACATAAAAGAGCTGCAAAAAACCAGATCTATGCATGGAAAGACATTAAGCAGAAAAAGTAAGGGTTTGCTCCATATACCAATAGACAAGACAAGAACGATTTTTGAAAGAATTTTTATATTAATCGGGCACCTGGGAGGAAAACAAGAAGGCGTATCCAATTCTCCTCAGTGGGATGGGTTCTTGGAAGTCCTCAGCACTTCAGATCTAAGATTTATCTCTCTCGTTGATGTAGAAAACCCAATGCAAAGAAAGGAGCTCAATGGGAGCTCACACAACAAATGATGGAAAAGTGTGACCAAGTGTATAGATCCAGAGTGATCTAATAGGCAACAAAAGGTGAAGAATGGTAGGAAAAACCCTCCTATTTATAACAAAATATTGGGTCATTCTAGATCTTGGTGCATGGGTTAACGAGATCTAGATCCACTTTTTATGGAATATTTTATTATATTTGTTGGAGGGAAAAGGTATTTGACTTGGGTCAAATCCCTTAATTTGTTGAAAATAAATAAATAAATGATTTATTTATCTTTTTAAGGAAGTGGTTAGAAGATAATCAAATAAATAATGATTTATTTAATTATTTAAGGAGGTGGTTGAAAGATAATTAAATAAATAGTGATTAATTTAATTATTTGTGGGTGATTTGGTCATATTTAACAAGGAATATCATCTAAATAAGGTTTAAATGATTATTCCTAGAAAATAATAAGATAAATAAAGGTTTATCTAATTAATTTCTTTGATTTTGGGTTAAACATGACTGGGAATAATAATTAAATTATGGTTTAATTAATTATTCCATGAAGAAAATCAAACAAATATAGGTTTGTTTAATATTTCCTTTTGGGGTTTCCTATTTTAACATAGTGAAAGCAGTTTTACTTAGGGTAAAACTGGTCTTACATGGTGTACTTGGGTCTATCTAATGATAAAAGGTTAGATGACCAAAAATGGTGTAACACCTCTTTTGAAGAGGTTGTCTATCTTATTGAAGAGGTTCTCTATCTTGCAACATAGACTAGTAATAGAGTAAAAATTTGGGTGTTATTATCCTATTGTGAAACATGTGATTAGCCCTTGCCCAGAAAGGTGTGGAGTTATACAAGAACAAACAAAATTTTACATATTAAACATTCCTCCCTTTTTCAACACTCTATTTTGATCCTAGAGATACCCTTATTCAGAGCCAACCACGTCAGTTCTGTCAGTTTTGATTAAAGACTAAATTATCAAGCCATGATCGATTCTTGAAAATTTTCATTGATATTGGATGTTAGAGTAGTGGTAGTTCTATTTTTATAATGTTTTTCATATTCTATGTAAATTGTCATTGATATTGGATGTTGGGGTAGTGGTAGTTCTATTTTTATAATGTTTTGTAGATTCTATGTGAATTTCATGTTGTGGATGTTGAAAAATTAATCTCAACCACCACGTTTAATTTTAGGACAACAATATAGGCAATGTTTATAGATTCTATTTTAATTTCACTTGTTGCCATGAAAACCAAATTTTCTCCCTTCAAGAAGCATATGGCTGAAGACAATTCAACGAAAGTAATCTATGGCGGATGGAGAGCTAAATGAAACCAAAGGTGATCATTCAACAAACCAAAGACAAAAAGAACCAAAAGAAAGGCTAAAACAATCAGTCAGCGAACTGAAACAACAAAGAGAAATGTGACTCGAACTCAACTCAGAAGGCTCAGTGAGGAGAGAGCCGAACAAACGGCACAAGACACCTAGAAACCCTAGGGAATCAAACTCCACTGATAAGATGATGGACAAACAACTGAGAAGACCAAGACAATAGAGTCAAAACAATCCCAGTGGACCAATTGCAAGATAAAAATCCAATCCAGAGGCAAGAAATACTTACAAAACTCATAAAAGAGGCTAAAATTCAATCCTACATGATTTGGCACGACTGCTTAGCTGTAATCCGCACTAAATAGGGGTTGGCGCACCTGTGACAAAAGCAACATGTGCCAATCGGTGCGATTGTTCAAGGAAAAGCAGTGTCGAGCTGAAAACCATGGGAAAAAAATAAAATCACTGATCAGAGGTCAGACTTGACACTCTGGAACTAAGCAGGATGGTTGAAAACAGTCAGACAGGTCAAACAAAGCAGAAAAAACGATGAAACAACTAAATTCGACTCGACAAGAAAAACACTATACAAACAACGAGAGACGATAAACACACTGTCCCCATCGGAGTCTCTAACTTGTTGTGCAGGTAAATCCCCTCTGCAGACAGAGGCGATCCCTCTAGCCTTAGGGTGGGTCTAGCAACAAGAGAACATGCTAATCCTTGGATTCCTAGTTTATGAATGAAACTGAGTCAGGATAGATGTCCTACCTTTGTTCCAACACAGTTGTCGTAGTTGTGACAGCAGTCTCTTGATCTTCGTCATTACACATTACGGTCCTTCAGCAGTGTTATTCAGCTGCCTGCACAAGGATCAGAGAACGATAGCAGCATACGAAAACATACTTGCATTCATAACTATTTAATTGGTCAAGGAGAACTAAACTTATTGCACAATATTAAACATATCAAACACAAAACAGGATCCAAAACATCAGTCATGTACTAATAAGGAGAGAGAAAGAGTTATAACCAAAATAGCCTTGACGTTGCAGCCTCCTCCAGCAGGTCCAGTCAAATGTATCTCAAGCATTCGTCGAGGATTAAACTTGGTGAAGCAATGGGTCTAGACTCTCTCTCGTCAAGGGATTCCTCTCTGTGTTACGCTATTTATAGAGTACCTTTTCACCATCACAATCACAATAGTCATTTGTTTAAGGAAAAAGCTACATCAAAACTCTTTGAATATGCAAGTAGATAGCCTCCACACATGAAGGTGAAAACAACTCTTTGAATATGCAAGTAGACAACCTCCACACATGAAGGTGAAAAAAACTCTTTAAATATGCAAGTAGATAGCCTCTGCACATGAAGGTGAAAGCATATTTTGAACATGTTTAAAGTGGATTAAAATATAACAATAGAAGAGTTAATAAAAATATTGATACAACAATAATTCTCTTTAACAAAAATATATTAAAAATCACTATAAAATTATAAATTGACATCAACATTAATTAATAATTAATTAATTAATTAATTTATATAAAATCCCAATTTAGTAATAAATAATTACATAATTTATCAACGATTTATGTATAATCTTAATTTATATCAATTTAATGTGAGTAAATAATTGAGATAAACCATTATATCCCACACATTTAGGTTCATTCATTTTCCCTCTTAAGTTCTCTCCATTTGCGAAACCCAACACTCTCACAATACTTCCAATATACAATTTTGACACATCGACTAGATGCTGACGCATTCTTGTTTTGTTCTAGGACCTCATTTAACATCATTATTTTATGTGCCTATTTATTTCCAATTAAAAATTTTTATTAGAAGCAAATAATCAAAAGATGTAAAATATTCCAAATTCTTTGAAAATCTATTTGACTCAAATTCAAATGTATGGATGACATGATCAGACGGTAAACATCCTATCCCGCCTTTAGATTGGCATTTTGCTGCCATTGTAAACATCCTATCCTGCCTTTGGATTCAAAACCTCTTGGTAGTTTGTCGCATGTAGGTTTCTAGGAGCATGCATGTGAAGCAGGTGTCTCTCCATTGTGGACTTGGAGATGGGACGTGCATATGGGGATTGTGACAGTATAGTTCCATGATGTGTCAATGAGGAGCATGGATGGTTTGTGTCACTTGAAGTCCTAGTGATATGGGCATATGTTGATTTATCAGGGGTGGCTTATGGTTCCAAGCGGTGGGGTATATAGGTTTTTAATCTTGTCTTATGAATTTAAATATCTCGTGTGATAGCCATTGCATGTATCCCTCGACCTCGTGAGACATAAAATGATTTGATCTGGGCATATGCCGATTTATAAGGGGCGACTTATGGTTCCAAGCGGTGGAGGGGGTATATAGGATTTTGATCTTTGCAGATTCTTATTGCCGATTAGGACTAATTCTCATCCAACTCGGTTGTAAACAGTCTTGAAAGGCCAAAAGAAATGGCGGGAGGAGAAAGAGTATGTATATTTTCTCTACTCTGGAAAAATGGAAAGCAGAAGAAACATTTCATTTTTGAATGCTGGGGGCCCTTCAAACGGTAAGGAAAACTTATGCGTAGGTATTATGGCGGCTAGTTCTTGGGATAAGTATTAATGAAAAGTTTGTCGATAATTTAAGAGACGTTATTGTAAATTTCAAGGAAAAGAGGCCAGAATGAAAGAACGATTAATGTCTTGTCCTGGCTCTTTTTGCTTTGCGGACATTAAAATTCTTTCTTTCTTTTCTTTCTTTCATGAGATTGAAAGATCCCATGTGAAAGCCATTGCGTGCATCACTCGACCTCGTGAGATAGAAAACAAAATTGTTTTAGGGCCTTTTCTTTTATGGTGTTGTTGTTGCTCCACCTCAGTGTAAGGCTCTAGGCTTCCAGCAAATTTATAAGGAGCATATGCAGGTGAATCTACATTTCCTTTAGATGGCCTCCCTTTACTATCACAGGGTTGTGCACTGCCTCATATTGTCGAGGAAATTATGGACGCAAAAAAAGGTTAGGGTTGGCCCCCACTTTGAAGGTGTTAAGTTTATTTACAAAAGATTTGCTGAATGGAAATACTACATGGAATTTGTTATTCAGAAGGTCCAAGTAACACAACCCCTTGATGTTTCCAATGAATGCAAGAACATTGACACTCAGGTGATTATCACTCAGATCCCTTGACCTCGCGAGCCCACATCTGACCTTTAGTGATTCCCCATGGAATGATTCCAAGTGGGTTCTATAACTTCTCGTAATGTGGGGAAACAAGCACTTGGTACTAGTTTATTCTATGGCCCTAGGTACCAAAAAATTGGAATGAACCCTAGTATTCAGGGGGCACCAACTTCATATTCATCTTGATCGGGTTCTATGGGGATTCCATTAACCAATACACAAATGGAGCATATGTTTTCGGAGAGACATGGTCAACCAGGATACCAATTCTACATGAGAATAGGATACTGTAAATATGGTTCAACATGTAACTGTACTCTCAACCCTCTCGGCTTACCAGTGTGTTCGAGAACCCAAACCTGTTCTTTTTATACTCGTCAAGGATTTTTCAAATATAGACCAAATTGCAAATATGACCACCGTATGGGGACTTTGAGTTACAATCCATTTGCATCTTCACTAGCGGATATGTCAGTTGTAGTTATTTTGAGTTTTTTAATGGAAAAAATGGCCATATTTCAGATGCATCTTTACTCATATGAAGGATGAGTAAAACGAGACTCCTTTAGAGAGTCTAAGAAAAAGGGCCTGGCAAAGAATTGGTGCAAAATGTTACCTGCAACAAAGCCAAAAAAGTTCTAAAATTGGAGCCAACTTTGCCAATTAAAAACTGCAAACAACCTGGAATCCTATCTTCAGGACTAGATTGTTTGAAGCACACCAAAAATTCAAGTATGTTGCTACTGTGCTACCTTTTTATAGACTAAAATTATTTCTTTTATTATTGTAATATCATTGATATAGTGCTGGTTCAAACATTTGAAAGATAGAATTGATTTTTCATCTAGTTGATTATGAGACTTTGTACTCAAGGTCATAAGAAAAAAAATCCAATACTTTTCAGCTTGTCAAGAATAAGTTCCTGAAAGTTAAATAGTAATTGTCTCTATCCATCTTCTCACTGTGCAGTGGGCATATCATTGATTTTAGCAAGCCTTAGCATTTTCCTCTCTAACCACATAAGGAAGCATATTTTTGAACTCTTCCCTGACACACATGAAAATCAGATGCATTTTCGGAAATGGTATTCACAAATTGTAAGAAATTATTGTACATGAACCTTCTTACAATCCTTGCTTCTCAATTCCAAGCAGATGCTACAATGAGAATTTTGTCCAACTGTCCAAAATACATAACTCCTCTTTTTTCCTTAGTCTTTTAGCTATTGCAGTATATCCAAAATACATAAGTCCTCTTTCTTCCTTAGTTTTTTAGCTACTGCAGTATGATAGACGAAGAAAATATTTAACTGTGTCCTTATTGGTTATTTGCTCTTTCCAACCTGGATTGTTTATCTTCTCTTACCAGCTCATTGCCTTGAGAGAATAAGGCTTCCTTTTAGGCGCCCATTTTCCCTTCTTTATTACAAAAATATCTAAAACAACCTTGTTACCTTACATCTATTCTTAGACTCCTTCCTTCTTCCATTGATCATCTAGATGATAATCTTGAAGTTAATCATAAAAACAACACATGATACACTGCTCATGTCCCAGAAAAGATTTCTCCATTTCTACATGTGCTAGAACCCGGTTGAATTTTCCTTCTTCTGACAACTACAAAATGATACACCGCTCATATTCCAGACAAGATTTCTCCATTTCTACATGTGCCAGAACCCAGTTGAATTTTCCTTCCTCTTATCATTTTGATTCTTACTTAGCTTTGTCCAACTTCTTACTTTGGTAGTTTACAAAAAAGTTATAGAACCCATAACATCCTGTGTACACGAGTGGTGAATTTCCAAAATCAATAGGTGAAGTCCAATTTGACAGTGTCCAAATTCCTTCAATTCACTATTGATAAAAGGCAAGCAATTATAGCTAGTTTCTAACATTCTCAGTTAAAGCTTTAACAAGATTCCTAGGCATTACATATATCCTTTAGTTTTTATAGTCATTAGAATTTGAGGATCCAGTTTAGAAAATATCACACATAGAGGGAAATCAGCAAGAACATTTTTCATGAGATTAAAGCTAGACTCTCCTTAAAAATCACATCGATGTCATTCCTACTAATAAAAAAATAAGACAATTAGTATTGTTCTAGTGTAATCTAAGAATATATACCATGCTAGGGACTAATGTTTTATTTCCTATTTGGCACAAAAGTGACCCGGTTTATCCCCTTTGGCTAGCTTCCAACATCACTAGCTCCCTTTGGTGATTTCTCAACATCAACATTTAACCTACATAGGGCTTGGTATAGTGGTAAGTTGGACCAATTTCCATGCCAGAGACCAAGCTTCTATTCCCTATAGGCATAGAAGTTGACTAGGACTATCTTGATTGGCTAGCATGCAATGTTAGTGGCACCCTTAAGAGGGATTTTGGCCATCAACATGAGTTGTAAGAAAAAATGGTCTACCAATAAGAGGGAGTGCATATGATGACTTGGGTTCAAAACCTGACAAACACACTCCATTGTATTACTATGGGCCCATGATGAGGCCAATAGGAAAATACAAAATTCATGTCCAAATGGATTTTATATGGGCATAGAAACCCCTCAAATGTAGCAGCTTAGACAATGGTCCACTGTGTTTGAAAATTCTCTTCCCTATGTTATAGTATGGGCATAGAAACCCCTCAAATGAAGCAGCTTAGAGAATGGTCCATTGTGTTTGAAAATTCTCTTCCCCATGTTATAGTGGGGAAGTGTTTCCCCTGCTTTTGACCAAAAAAAAAAAACAACCTAGAGTTTTGTAATATGTCCAACTCAATGCAATTGATTAATCTCAAAGGAAGGTATTTTTTCCAGCTTGATAAACCCCTCATTATCACAAAAAATAATATTCTTATCCTAATGAAATTGCATATGTGCAAGATTTTCCTAATCCAAATTTCTTGACATGCCCATTTTTTTGCTACTATATTTTGAGTTTCCTACATTCAACCTTGGAAGTTAGGAGAGAGACAGATCTAGTGGACTATAACCTTGTCCAAGGACTTTGATACCTTTTGCAGGGAAACAAGGATCAAGAGGGTGCTAAGAACAAGGTTGTAGAGTAACAAATCCATCATTGAGATAATTAAAACCATGATCTAGGACATGGATTTACCCATGTATCTTTAAGCCAAATATTGCAACAGAATTTTCCATATCTTGAACCCATTTCCTTAGAGGATATTGAAGGAAAAAACACCAAAGAAATCTTTTGTTGGTGAGAAGCCACAAGTATTACATTTTTTTTTCTTTTTTTTGTCCAATTTATATTCATATTCATGATGAGAAAAGGACTAATCGTGAACTCTTGAACATAAATGCGACCTATGTTGGATAGAGTAAGACATCCAAGGCCTACATGATCTAAATTAAAGTGAAACTGAATACATTGGTGAGCAAGGATATGAATTTTGATGAGGATGAACGGTCCTCAAAATCATAGAAACATCCTATAGTGATTAATGAATGTGAAAATCTTGTTACATATTATATTCTAAAATTGAAAAAGAAATCAAACGGAGATCATCAAGATTCTTGTCAAGGAACAAAAACCTCATTACTTACTAGTGTAGTCAGGAATTTAATATGTCTTAATCAAACATTTTAGGGTGTACAGGAACAAGTGGGAGTATCTAATTCCACGTCTTAGGCGATATGTCAACCTAAGAAATTTCCTACTTATGTTGCACTAATGTCTTCTATTCTTCATACATAGCCCTCCCTTTTTTACTTCAATTTCATCTTTGAGAAATGATGTTTCCTTGGAAAATTTTTGTCATTGTATGCCAAGGAGATTGGTTGAGCCAAGGAGTTAAATGTGGCACTTAATGAATAGTGGCCAGTTTAATTGAGGTGTTCACAATTGATGGTGAACTAGGTTTCAACCAAAAACACATGAAGGGTGTTCTTCCAAATGATCATTGAGAAATGTCTTTCAAAGTTCCTGAAAAAAATATTGGGCACAAATTTGGACTATACTTGACATCATTGTTGTGCCCTTGGAATTCATTTCTTTTACATGAAGTTTATAAGTTGCAGATATAAGGTTACCATTTTGAGATCATGATGTGCATATATCCTGAGCTCACATATTTTTGGTGAATGAAATAAGAGGTAGTAGTGGTACTAGTTTCAGAAAGAAATACCATCCTCCCTAATGAATTCTTCATTATAGGTATAATTGTTGTAATTAAGTGAGTTCTAGGTGGGAATACTATGTTTAGTAAGCTACAAGGATCCATCAAAGTGTATTTATGTTAGTTCTACTGCCATATTTGGCAAGAGATGGCTCAAAATTCTTGTAAGTAATCCACCAAATATATATCACAGAGAATTTTCAACTCAAAATGGCTACGATACAGACTAAGGGATGCATATAGGATCTAATTTATTATTTATGGTCATTTACCTTGTTTTTGTAGTTTATTGGATTGTTTCCTTAAGGATTCCATGCTAGTAAAATATTCCTTGTAGACCCATAAAAGAAATTTATTCATAATCATATAAATTCCTTTCCTATAGGTTGTCATATCAAAGGAATTACCCATGGCATGATCAATGCACCAGTAAAGAAAAAGAAAAACAAACGTTTCTAAGCTTAATGACTTCTTTCCATTTGTAAGCTAACTAGGACAACCTTGAATATTTTCAAAGAATTTATACGATGACGCTAAATTGGTCTTGCAAGGCCTGTTAATGGAAAATTTTACAACTCGATTTCATACATGGAAATTTAGGGTGACTAAAATATCCTCTATAAAGTACAGATTACCAATCACAATAATGAAAATAATTTTTTTTCTACATTGTTTATCTGAATTGATGGACAAACTCTTAGACAAACTCCTCAAACACTGATAATGTTAGAAAATGATTGAGGGGCTCTTCCAATTCAACACCATAGACATCATATTCATGATCATTCTGAATGATATCTAGGGAATTAATGAGATTTGCAAGAGGGATTTCATAATGGCATCAAATTCAACATATAAAACAAATCTATCTAGATTTGTACAATAATTCAACTCATCTCAAGGTGGTACAAAATACCTTCAACTCATCCAAAGCAAGGTCTTTCTACTTTATTTCGTAATTTGAGGGAATTTTAGTGCTTTGTGCCCTACTGATCTTAAGTTCTTAACTGTTTGAGTAAAATCACTAACTTCTGCAATTTACCACAGTCAAATTGTATAAGTTTCCTATCAGGAAAGAACAACTGCCTCCGCACATTAACAGGTGTAAGAGGATCAAGAAGCACATTGAGCTCTTTTCTAGCATTATCTTATAGGATTCAATGGATTTAGACAGAGTATTTTGATTTACTACACCAAAAAATTTGTAGAGGTGATCCTATAGCTGGAATTGCAAAGAAAAAATATTTAATTAAGTTCAACAACCTTTGACATCACTATGAATGTAACAAAACAAGACCGATAAGTCTTGATGAAGACTCCAGATAACATGATGGATTGTTCCTTTTCTCATAAATAGGATGCTCAATAGATATGACTCTCCTTAAATCCATTCCATACAAAGGTTTCCTCTTGCAACTCAATGTGTTCAACCATGTTATGGTTGCATCCCTTCCTCTTACCTACTTTAATCTCTCTTCTTGAAGAGCATGTTGGATCTCCTCAAATATGTTTCTTTTGTGCCCTAGTTCTTGCCTATGAATAGGGCGGCCTAATTATTCATCTCTTAAATTACCAGTCTCCTAAATTAGTGAGGAGAGAGTTGCAATCTTTGTCATGTGATCATACTCCCATGAGTTCATCACAAATTATAGTTAAGAGAAACTAGATTCATTCCCACTAAATCAATAGATGAGAATGGTACACCTTTGAGTATGGAGAAATTACCTAAACGTACTTGTTGTTAAGTCCCAACAAATCAAATGAGAATATAAGCGGTCTGCCTTCAAACAGATCTAAATTTTTACACAACTTACATAGCTGAATCAAAACATTAATGTGATCAAGAAAGTTGACATTAGCCCACGTTGCTTGTGTTTCTGAACTCGCAATAAAATCCTCATACAAGTTGCACTATCTTTTTGACAACTTGCAATATATTACATGTTCATATTTTTTTCTCTACATCTTGTTTCAGGGGACATAATATGAAAGGCTACCATACAATGTTTAAATGATCAACTAATTTATTCATTAGTTCTTTGTAATATTCCCAAATGGGAAAAGTAGGAATATAGTGAAAAAACATGGAGTAGCAATGTAAGACATTAAATAAAAGAAAGAGGCCAATATGGATACCTTTCATATGTTATAACAACAGAAAAATATGCATAAATAATGGGCCATAGGACGTACAAAAAGAAAGAACAAACCTCCAATTGAAAAAATCCCTCAAAAGAGGTGTTGCTACTATATATAAAGAGCTGGAAGGCTGCTACAACGCTATTTTAAAGGCATTGCTACAAAAAATGGTTATAAAACATATCTAAGGCTCATATGTGCCTCAAAAGATAGATCTAATATAGATCTAAGCACTATACAACCTCCTTTGAAGAAACCCTTAAGGGTTTTCAGTAAAACACCATGTACAAGATGGGGATCTATGCCCTAGGGCTGAAGATCCATTGCAAAATACAGATCTGGAAAGTGTTCCTGATATGATATAAGAAATAATATAGTCTCCTCCAATATATCTCATATATGAAAGGAATATCCCTTTCACTAGCAAACCTCCTCTCCAAATGGTGTGCCAAAACCACTCTGCAACTCCTCTACAAAATAATGCAGATCTGGAAATAAACTGCATTGTAGGGGAAAACAAATCAATGGCTTGATTTAAAGGTATGAAAATATTCTCAGGGGCCTTTCTTACTGTCCTCCTAATGGAAAGGAAGCCTCCTCCATTGAAAATAAGTAATGATCTGACCCAAAGATGGTATCCACTGCTGCAACCTGAAAAACAACTCAACCCTCAACAGGATCTACGCTGTAAATGAAAGATGAAGCTTGGCCTTAAGCCTGAAAGTCGAAAATTTAGTACAAGACTCCTCCAAGAGATTCTCAATGGAAAAGGTGGGATTCCCCGTCCAGGAACTGACAGTCTTCCATGACCTCAATCTCGGCTAAACAACAAGAAAGATATGTCTGCATGAGGACATATATTCAGAAATATCATATACATCATCATAATCAATATGGCTACCATCCTCTTCCTTTTATAAGATATGAGCTTCCAAACTCTAAGCCCCATCCAATAATAGCACTACTTCCATGCAAAGAATCTCCATCTAAAATTGCGCTATCTTTCATTGATGACCAATCCTTCATGACAACGTTGTTGATTTGGTCAAAATTGACCTAGTCAAGGTGTTCCAGCCCCTTTTCACACCTAAAGGTGCTCATTTAAGCTGCCAATATATATCCTTTTCACATTGGCATTGATTTATTCATTATTAAGGAGAATTATGGACCTCCATTGTCCTCTTATTCATAAAACAAAGCAGCAAAACCAAATTTAATATTCCAACTAGCTCATGGCTAATTGGGAATATTACAGTCCTCCCTTCCCAAATGTTGCTTGTCCTCAAGCAACTGACAAGGTGAGTGCTGCAAATCTTCTCCTCCATCATTGGTGACACCAACATGTGCCAAGATTCCCTCATAATCTAAGTGTCTACCAATCCATCCCTCCATGAAATGCTTCTCCAAAGTTCTTATGAGATGCAAATAATTCATCCCACATGGAGACAATAGTTCCATTGAAACAAACATGGTTTGCCCAAGGTTCTCCCTGAAACATGTAGCATAATGAATATGGAGAATCTCTCTCCCATAGGGCACATACATTCCTGCCATCCTCCCTCCAATCATTCCCATAAAAAGTATAAGTACATCATCAATGTATGGGATCAAAACTAAGTACATACAAACAAAATTTTGTAAAAATGGAGGTGGGTCATAGTCCCACATGTGGAACCAGTGCAATAGATCTCCTGATTGCATCATAATGATATGGTAAGTGGTTTCCCCACCACTTACTTGTTTCCCAAGTCTTCTCACAATGGCTGAAAGTGTGAGATATGTTTGGTGCCTTTGGAGTGCACCCACAATGATACATTATCTCCCTATGTCCTCCAAGGGAGTGGCCATGTTCAGAAATGTTTATGGCCCAAAGTTGGCCATTAAGTTTATATGGAATAATGCTCCTCCTTGGAGCTATGGCTGGCATATACATGGTAAAGGAAGGCAAGTAATCATCAAATGAAACATTATGTACATAAGCATGTTCCTTACCAAAATTTATGTTCATACAAATGGAGTGGTCCATAGATAGATCCCCTCTCATTCCAAAAGAGGAAAGAGGTGGTTGTGATAACTCCTCCAATGAGTTATATATCTCTCCCATCTCCACATGATTCATGCATCTTTGAAAATGCTGATATAGTTGCTCTTCAAAGCCTTCCCAAGTGTAGCTCTCCATGATAGTGTTGTAGGCTCTCATGGAATAAATATGGCTGAAAATGAAATCTTCATAAGCCCTTTGTAGCAACTTCTCATTGAGATTGGAGGCTCTAGATAAGAAGATCCTACCATGATAGTAGATGAATTCTTCCTGGACTGAATAGCCCTCTTCATGTAGCTGTTCATCAAGTATCATGCATGTGAAAATATCCTTGGAATAATCCACCAACAATTGGGATTTCCAATATGGATCAATCTTCCATAGTGACATCATTGATGATCTATCACAAAGAACATCTATCATATGGCTGCCCTTCTCCTTGACATCTCCCATGCCAAAGGTACTCATTGGGATGTTGTTATCCCCTCCTTGCTGCTCTTCTTGTATATGCTCATGCTTAAGTAAAGATTGAAGCTTTTGACGGTTAGACTTCCATGGGAAGCTATCATCCATCCAAAAATTATTGGGTTTAGCCAAAGCATGCATGTGTGGCAACCATATTCTACCATGTATGGAATATTTCTCATCAAGTGAGATCATATTCTGTGTCTCCATAGCCAAGGAATGGTCTCCTTGCCCCATGATGGTGTCATCCTCCAATCCTGCAACATTTCCTCTCAGCACAGTATGAGATGTCAGAGTGGGTAATGATGATAGTGGGAGAATGTCTCCCTCCTCCTTGAGCCTATGCAAGACTGTCAACGCTGTATCTTGGTCTTCTAATTCTCCCATTCCTTCCGGATCTATGAATGGTGCATCATGATGTGAGACATGTCTCACCAAATCTGGATCAGGTGGTCTCCCAAGTGGTTTACCACAAGATAGTGATGTATCATGGACCAATCTCATATGCATAATAGATGGGATCATCATATCTCTGATTCCACTGTGCCAGTTCAACTCTTTTTCTTGTGTGGAAGTTTTATGATAGCTGGGTACCACTCTTACTGATGCAAGAGTCCCTCTAATTGGAGAAATTGCTCCATCCTCACCTCCAGGTGGTGGTGGATCATCTCCTGCTATTCCAGCATTGTGACCCCTCTCTTGTTCTTCTTCTTCCTCCTCATTATCTAAGAAGACCTCTATGTGGTGTGCCTTCACTGCTGCACATCTATGTCCGGGTGCCCAATATTCTTGGCATGTGAAGCAAAGCTTCCTCCTCCTCAAATCTCTTCGGACATCATCATCAAGAGGTTTTTCATTTTGGCTCTCCTTTGAAAGAGGAGCCTTCTCATATTTTCCCTTTGATGGAAAAGAGGGCTTATGCTGAAAAGTTTCCTTTGATTTTGGCAAGGCATCTTGACGATATCTAGCCCTTTCAATGGCACCTTGAAGGGTGGTGGGCTTGGTAGACTTAACCAAACCATGAAGAGGTTAATCTAACCCATCAATGAACATATAGACCCTTCTTGTTGCAGCTAAATTAGGAACCATAACAAAAAGTCTCAAATTCAGAAATGTAAGTTTATGGATTGCCTAATTGTTTGAGTTTTGCAAGCCCCATAAATGGTGCTTCAGGATCTCTTCTATCAAACCACTCCACCAGCCTCCTTGTGAACTCTGAATATGTAGTCACATTGGCATGACCCAATGTAGACAAGCCATGGAACCACCAATCATGTGCTTCACCCTCAAGGTGCAGCGCTACTATCTTAATAACCTCCATTTCTAGAACTTTGTTCAATTGGAAGTAGATGTCAAGATTATCTACCCATGATTTGGCAATGCATTTAGATGACCCATCAAAGTTGGGTAAGAAAAATCTGCCCATAGTGCAGTGTAGATCATGATTATGAATGAATCGACCACTTCTATTGTGATGCCTGGGTCTCCTGTTGTCCTTGATCTGAAAAAATTCTTGAAAAATCAAGTGGTCCTTGAATCTTTGAGTTTGACACTAATACTCCATGAAATAGTCTTCAAGAGATTCTTGTTCTTGAAACCCTTCATTTCCCATTGCCAAGAATGTAGGCATTGTAGGGTGTTGGGAAACTTGTTCCTGCTGCATAGGTTGATCACTCCAGTGATGAGAAATGTCGAAGCCTTCAACATGTTGAAATCCTTCAGGGGATTCCTTGTATCTATCCATCCTCATCTCTTTTATTTCTCTAGCAATGTCTTGCATAGATTTGAGAATAATTTTAGGAAACTTTTTCTCTTCATCTTCTCCTCCAGATAAAGGGGTTTTACCCTTGTCTTCTTTGTCATTTGTATAATCAAACTTCCGGTGTCTTCTTCTTTGATACATATTCTCTCTATCAGTAAGAGGATCTCCTTCTTCAGATGACATATTGGCTTTTCAATATGCACAGGTTGTGCCAAGATTATGCTTTGATACCACTGTAATATTCCCAAATGGGAAAAGCAGGAATATAGTGCCAAACCATGGAATATCAGTGTAAGACATTACATAAAAGCAAGAGGCTAATATGGATACCTTTCATATGTTATAAAAACAGAAAAATATGCATAAATAATGCACCATAAGATGTACAACAAGAAAGAACAAGCCTCCAATGGACAAAATCCCTCAAAAGAGGTGTTGCTACTATATTTAAAGAGTTGGAAGGCTACTACAGTGTTTTTTTAAAGGAACTACTACAAAAAATGGTTATACAACAGATCTAAGGTTGATATGTGCCTCAAAAGATAGATCTAATACAGATCTGAGCACTATATAGCCTCCTTTGAAGAACCCCTTAAGGGTTTTCAGTAAAACACTATGTACAAGATGGGGATGTAGGCCCTAGGGTTGAAGATCCACTGCAAAATATAGATTTGGAAAGTGTGGCTGATCTGATATAAGAAATAATGCAGCCTCCTCCAATAGATCTCCTAGATGAAAGGAAGATCCCTTTCACCAACAAACCTCCTCTCCAAATGGTGTGCCAAAACCACCCTGCAGCTCCTCCTACAAAATAATGCAGATATGGAAATAAACTGTGCTGTAGGGGAAAATAGATCAATGGCCTGATGCCAAGATATGAAAATACACTCAAGGGCCTTCCTTACTGCCCTCCCAATGGAAAGGAAGCCTCCTCCACTGAAAATAAGTAATGAGATGACCCAGATATGGTCTCCACTGCTGCAACCTACAAAATAACTCAACCCTCAACAGGATCTGCACTGTAAATGAAAGATGAAGCTTGGCCTTAAGCCTAAAAGTGGACAATTTAGTACAAGAATCCTCCAAGAGTTTCTCAATGGAAGAGGTGGGATTCCCGATCAAGAACACCCAGTGCTAAACAACACTCAATCTTAGCTAAACAACAAGAGAAAGATATATTTCTAAATAGACCATATATTCAAAAATATCATATACATCAAAATAATAAATATGGCTACCATCCTATTCATTTTATAAGATATGAGCTTCCAAACCCTAATCCCCATCCAATAATAGCACTACTTCCATGCAAAGTGTCTCCATCTAAAACTGCGTTGTCCTTCATTGATGACCACTCCTCCATGACAGAGTTGTTGATTTGGTCAAATTTGACCTAGTCAAGATGTTCTAGCCCCTTTTCACACCTAAAGGTGCTCATTTAAGCTGCCAAGATATATCCTTTTCACATTGGCATTGATTTATTCATTATTAAGGAGAATTATGGACCTCCATTGTCCTCTTATTCATAAAACAAAGCATCAAAACAAAATTCAATATTCCAACTAGCTCATGGCTAATTGGGAATATTACATTCTCGCCTCTCCCCTATGCCAAAGATTGGGTTACAAAACCAATATTTAAATCCTGTTGTGACTGAGAGAGATGAGGCATCACAAAATGCAGCGAGGACCAAAGTTCCATAAGATCACTCTGAAGTGGACTTCCAAATTTTACTCAGGTGAACCCCATATAAAATAAGGTATTTTCATTTATTTTGTTTAAAAACATGGGCATCTTCTATCATGAGTCTATATTTTGTGATATACCACTGTATGCTTTCAAAACTCGAACTCTCAGAAGCAACCTTCACAAGTGTAGTTGTTGCTACAACAACTGCCTCAAGCCACAAGATATTATTCTCCCCCTTACTGTCTTTGGTTATTTTATCTTGGGTGCCCTTTGAGATTCCCGCAATCTTATGAAATTTCTCTTGGGATTCCCTATCTGCATCAATATCCTTCACTTCAACATCTTCCACTGACTCTATTATCAAATTTACAAGAGCTTGGATGAAGGTCATCACATCATGAAAGGATTCCAATTGGTCAAATCCTGTTTCATTCCACTAAGAATAATCCACTACATATGTGATGGTAATTCATTCATTCTTTCATTATGGTTTTTATGTACAGTGGATCCAAAAGCTTCAAGATTGCTACCTTTATATTGTGCATCTTCATCTTCATTGCTGTTATTTACCTCTTTTTCCACCTTTGTTGGACTAGGGTTTGAGTTATCGTAGCATTTTATTTATTTTCCTTTGATTCATCGTCAATACTATTTGATCTATTTTCCTTTCTGCTTTTCAATTCATGATTACTCTTGCTACCCCAAATATTTGAAGGGCATATCCCTTTCAGTGGATCCTTTGAAAGTTGTTTTATATATGGACACTAATGAAGGTCACAAGTAAGGTTAGTCTAAAAATCATTATAATTCCACATGACTACTATATGAAACGCTAGGGATACCTAGGTGCCCTCTTTTAGTGATTGATAATCCCTCCAATAATCTAGATTCCAAAGTATATTTTTTCTGTTTTTGTGGTCTGTTGTTCGGTATTAGAAATACCTTTAACTAGAAAGAACTTTAACTACATCTTCACTACTTTCATTGGCACAAATATTGGCTTTTATATCGTCTCTATGGAATTCAAGAAAAAATAATATGAGATATTTCTCCAAGCAACTGCTTCAACAAAGTAATCCCTCTGCAATTACAACTACCACTATTGGCCTTATATTACCTCCCAAAACATTGGGAAATTTTAGCAAATAACTATGAGGTAGCCATGATGAAACTAGTATTGACAGAAATGATAACATGCAGCTTGAAGAGGTGCCAATGAATGGAACTTTTGATGTTTCGTATATTGGTCATCAAAGAGGAATTTGGACAAACCTACACATATTGTTGCATATTACACAACTATATTTAGGGGAAAAAGGATGCAGAGGGAAAGGGATCGCAAAATGCATTTGAACCAAACATTATTTTTCTGAGCACAAAAACTTGTCAATATACAAATGCAATTTAGAAAGAAAGAAAACAAGAGAAAATGATTCCATGGGAAGCCTTGCAATTTTATTTTAAGGATGTTGCATTTTTTTCCATTTTTTGGTGTCTACATTTATTTCTCTCTATTATTAAATATATATCCAATAAAACTTTAGCTTTTTCTTGTTTTGGGTTGATGGATGGATTTCATGTAACAAAGATTGGATGCCTGAATTCAGTGGAATAAGCAGGGAATGAAATGGTTTTGTTTGAAGTGGAAACTGATGCTGAAATGAAAATGAGAGGATGATAAACAAGATAATAATAAATTACAATAAGGATACCATCATAGGAGATATCAGCTTCAGGTCCTCTGTAATATTGTGAAGGCAGACACTGACACTGATTTGTAGGACATTCTTTGTGCTATGGTGCCATCTGAGTGAATTTATAAGAAACTTGCATCTAATATGGTATGATCAATTAATAAGTTCAATGTATATTTTGGTGGACAAGTCATATCTTTGGAACATATTCATCCTTTGTTAGAGGATGTGCCTCATGTGGAACTGTATTTCATGATGGCACCAATTATACCACTTGTAATGAGGGAAGTATGGTACACAATTGCGATTAAGAAGGATCCAGACATAATAGGTTCCACTTAGTAATTTAAAAAGTACATAAAGGTGGAACCAAACTTGCTACACACAGCGGTTCTTAGTTCGTTATAAGGGTATTCCCACATTGGAGTCATATAAAATTGCACGAAAGAAAGGATATTTAGTAGGTGGTGCAATTGCAATGTTGGAAACTCTTATAAGTTTGAGGTGTTTATCATAAAAAGACAGGGACAAATTTTTAGGTAAACTGTATTACCTCTTCACAACCTCCAGTTGGAATGTTGTTGTTAGAGATTATTCTCATAAGAAACAATGACAACATCATTTTAGGGTGTATTGCATACCAAAATATTTGGTTTCTCATAATTTATCACCAACTTTTTTTCAACATTATCATGCACAGTAATAAAAAGGTTATTCTGATGGATAATTATACAAATCTTCTTCAGTGCACGCTAATAATGGATTTAATGGTGAGGTGCTAATGCAGATAAATACAAATCCTAATGAAGAGGAACACTTGGTATGAGGGCTAGGTCATGTTCAAAATTCTCTTCACATGTTTTCTAGATTTGTACCTATAATATATATCACTAAACACTTCAACTTGTTTATAGGAAGGGAAAAAAAATGGATACGTAATAGAGGGAAATTTTATTATGACCTCAACAATGGATGCAAGCGAAATCTCAACACAATCCCTTGAAATTCAAGAGAGTGTAGATGGAATATTCCTTGTGGTTGCTTCTGTTGTAGGCAAAATCTCAACAATGGTCAATGAAGAACACTCAAAGGACTCAAGTAGAGAAACAAATACTATAGAATCCACACGATAGCATAGGGTTCCTTATTTTCATTCTTATGTTCCTTTTGGCACAGTTTTTTCTTGTAGAATTAAGGGAGAAGTTTCACTCGCACTCTATGAGATCATACAAGTCTTGATTTCTAAACCATGGAGGACACTTGACCAAGGGAATGGACGTCATTTGGAAAATTATATTTGAGCCAAGTGATTTAGTGTTGCATAGTTTTTTAGGGCTTATAGAATATGTGGGAACATAGAGTTATAGAAACACAAAGTAGAATGTTTTAAATTTGTTTGAGTTGTAACCCCATGAATCTACCGCATATGTACCACTTTCAAACATCTATGTGGTAGCTAACATGTGGGAGTATGTAGTAAGGGTTAAAAAAATGATGAAAGCCCACAGCTTGGAAAAGGAGCTCAGGAAAAACAAGATTGATGTAAATAAGTCAAATAACATATTTTATGAATTCATTTTAGATAATAGTTCACATACCTAGATAAAAGGCATATAAAATGTTGGAGAGGTTGTCTAACTATATGAGGGATGTGGGATATGTACCCAATATAGATTTTGTGCTACATGGTATCAACCAAAAACTGGAAACAAAAGTTATGGAGCAAAACCAAAAGGTCTTTGTTTCTTTGCAGATCAAAGAGCAGCTTGCATGAGTCAGAGGTGTGGATATGGAATTCCTCAATCAACAGTTCCACTTGTAGTCACCCAAAGACATGCCAAAATGTAGGATAACATGATCACCACTCATAAACTTCAAGGCTCACGGGATGTAGCAGAGTTGTAGGGAAAATAACACTAAGTTACCATTCAATGGAAATGTCTATAATTTCTTCCTTAAATTCTACTATAGAAAGGGAAACTAAGATACAGGGCTCTCTCACCTTCACAACTTGACCTTTTAGTTGAATAAATTATCAAAATTATTTAGTTGTCTTTAGGAGTGGGTGATAGAAATCATTTCAATCAACAAATTGTTAATTCCAGATTAATGTTTTTTTTTAGTGTCATACTAGTGAGAGACTCTTAGCCTTGAAGGTTGCTACCATGTATAAGAGTTTGGGTGAATCTGGAAGGTCTGGAAATTTAAACTCTCAACAGATTCCTTTGGGGACATATCTTGAGGATTTGTTACCTAGCTCAAGATTAGCACCAATAATTACCAGCCACACTAGTCAGTCATACATGAAATACATTGAATTTTCAATAACTCTGCATACCCCAATAGCAGTGTAATTTCTAATGATGGAGGGCCACATTTCATATCAACAACAATACTATTTATCTAAAGTTCTAAACATTGGAGCTCCAGTTGCAATTATTCCTAGTAAACGTAAGAAATAAGTGTCACAACTCATTCCTTGACATGTAGATATTACTCAAGCTTGAGGGCATCTTCCCACTACAAGGTTTTGACCTACTACCCAACAAATTCACTTTTTTTTTTTTTTTTTGGTCAGTATTCTGCGAATATATATCAATGGTGTTATTTTTGTTTATTCCTTCTAGTTTAAAATGGTTTATGTTTATTTATGAATACTAAGCTAAAGTTCATGCTATGGGAAAAAGTTTTAATTATTGTTGACCATTTATTTTCAATGATGTTGTGCTAGCATGGGCATCTACAACAAACCGCTTCACAAAAAATGTCTGGTTATATTTAAGGTCTTCTCGTCAGTTTTTTACTGGTAATTAAATAATGAAAATGCATCCTTTCAAATTTGAAGACATCATATGAATATCTTTATTCTTCCCAAATTACGTTGGCTATAGGAGAAAGATGAGATTTATAAGCAAGAAGAAGGGGAAGGATTAGTACCTCGAGTAAAGAGAAGGTTAAAGTTGATAACTCAGCTAATGTAGCAACTAATAACTCCAATACTTGCTGCGATTGTTCATGGAAAAGAAAGTATGGAATATGAGAATTCAACATATACTCTTGCTAAAACAACCTTGCGATATGCGTGCAAGTTAGCTTCCACCTCGAATAAAGATATGGGAAAGAAGGTTGAAAATGAAAACTTGTATGTATCTAGTTGGATTCACTAAGAATAATCACTCAATTGTATTAAAATTAGGATTTTGTTAGTTCTACATATAGTTTTATATCCAGTCTATTGTTTTGTAATATTGACCATCTCTATTACACTGTTTTTTCTATTTGAAATATTCAAGTTTCCTTTTAACATGAAGTATTCTAAGAAATATTGTACACAAATTTTTACGTACTTACTTGAATTGTATATCACATGGTCAAACTATATTTTTTCAGTACCATAAGCATTTTATGAAAATAAACAAAATTCACTGCTTTATTTGGGAAGGCCTTTGGCAAACTTCAAAAACATAAAGGATTGAATGCAAAATCATTTTGAGGATAGCGGAAAGCTTCATGGACAGAGAAAATAATTTGGAAGATGAGTTCTATAGGTAGTATTTATCTTTGAAAAAGACCACTAGTTCCACTGGATTGTCAAAATTTATAGTTGTTTATCAAGTTTTAGCAAAAAACTTATCCTTTTTTGATTGATTATTAATTGATGGATTTGTTATTTCTACTTGTTGCACTTTCTTGAAGTTGTTGTGTTAACTATTTTGAACTAATTGAATATCAAACATGGGTGGTATTGTTGTAATATGTTAAATTCTTGTTTGTATTGAATCAATTATTTTTTTTAAAACATCAATAATGTGTTATATCTTGGAAATTAAAAGTATGGTAAATATGGGAAAACTATTGGTGGTTTTCATGTAATTTTACAAAACATATCAAAACTAATCTAATTTTTTCTTTTCATTATAATGATCACTGATGTTCTAAGTTTGAGTAATTGGTGATGGCCACAAGTGTTCCCTTAAATTGGAAGTTTGGTGTTGGAATTCAGTGTGGATTTTCAATTCAATAATCATATAACAATTGGAATCTTAAAGTTACATTCCAAAATAATCTTGTCTTGGGGATTACTAGTGGTGATTGAGCTACATATTTTCGAACTTGGAAATTTGCTCCAAATCCCAGTGAATATATTGTACCACGGGTCAGGAATACAATCGTAAGGGAATTGTCTTTGCAATTTATCCACTTATACTGTAGTGATCCATAAATATAAACTAAACATTAATAATGTGATATCGAGTAGTTGGTTTATTTGTATGTGGTAATGGACCCAAATAATAGTTCTTATTTGAAGAGATGCTCATCAAATTTGGGCATTCTTGATATCATCGACCTCGAGCCTTGGACTTATTCACTTAGCCTTCTACATTATCAGGTTATATACATGTATACGAGGCTATCCTATTATTGTATCCTTTTTACTTCATTTAATTTTATTCTAGACTTAGCTTTGGCATTTTCTAGGAGTTTTGTTTGCACAGCCACATTGTATAAGTAATCTACAACTTGATTTTTTAGCATGTAACTTAGTTGGAATGATTGTGTCTAAGATTTCCTTGAAGGTTGATTACTAATTTTACTAAGGTGTTATTTTCTACGATGATGTTTTATTTTCTTTGTTTATACAGGTCATCTAGCCACATAGTGGCCGCTATTTCCCACCTACAGAAAACTTGTTCAAGTTTTTTTCTTTTATGGGGTAAAATGACATTGAAAATATTGCTAATGTTGAGGTATATATCGTATAAATCCTTTATAGTCTACTTTTGTTTATATTCTAGTGTTTGTCATCTTTCATGTCTTATACTCTGCATTGTATCTTCTTTCTTTTTTCAGAAAATGAACTTATTATTGATGGTAAGAAGTGGGAATTGAAGAAAGAGGGGAACAATAACATTGGAGCGACAAAATGAAAAGTAAAGAGAGAGAGAAGATAACAAGTTTAGTGGTACCTGTAGAGCCGATCCCTGCATAAGACACACACATAGAGACTAATGGTCAAGTCTTCAGAGTTAGTGAATTCACCTGCAATGCCTCAACAACACAATAATAATGTTTTGAAGTGATGAAACAATATTTCATGTGTAAATTGTATTCCAAACAATATTAAGTTGGAAACTCATATTGTAATACTTGATATTTTATATAATATAATTTATGTGGTTGAAATTATTTATAGATGCAGTTGATATTATTAAGTATTTTAATTAACATATGTAACTTTGCATTTTCATATTAGATGAACATGTACATTGTATGACACTTATTTTTTTAATTTAGTTGCAAAATCATACTAATTAATTTATGTTGATTAATAATGAATAGATAAAATCAATCTAAAACTTATAAATAAGTAGTTTATGTTGATTACCGATGAACAAAAATAAAATGAATATATGACTAAATTAGTTGCTTATATCTTTGATTGTTAATGAAAGTAAATGAAATGAATATAAACTACTAAAGTAGTCATTTATATAATGAATATGAAACTACCAAAAAAAGATAAATTAATGTTGCAAACGATAAATTTGTGATTAAAAATTACGAATAAATTTTGCATATATACAACTATTAGTAGCTAATTTACAGTATCTTATAACATGACCAAAATTTAGTCATAATTCTTTGGTCATTAATTGGTTTCAAACGATGACTAAAAATTGCATATATATGAATATTAGTAGCTAATTTACAATATCTTATAACACGAGCAACATTTTGGTCATATTTCTTTAGTCATTAATTGGTTTTTCCGGGTGATAATTTAGTAATATATTTTGTTGTATATTTGGTCATTAATTATGGAAATTAATGACTAAACCAATGACTAAGTTAATGATCAAATTTATGACCAAATATACTACAAAACAATAAAATTTAGACAACCAATTAATGACTAAGCTAAAAACGACTAAAATTTGGTTGCGTTATAAGATACTGTAAATTAGCTACTATTGGTCACCGACTGAAAAATAGTCATTTATATGCAAAATTTTGTTATTTTTTTAGTAACTAATTAGCCATTTTGTAATAGTGTCTACATGGATTATTTCACACCTTATGGGGATGATTTCCAAGAATCTCTCTCCAAATTGGGAAAAGTGTTGATAAGGTGCATTGAAATGAATCTCTCCATGAGTCCGGAAAAGTGTGAATTCTTAAAAAGAGCAGGAATAGTCCCAGGCCACTCAATATCACAAGCAGGAATACAGGTAGATTGAAACAAAATCACCATCATAAAAAGGGTGTTTGTTCCTCAAAAGCAGAGAGATGTCAGAAGTTTCCTAGATTTGGCTGCCTACTATAGGAGTTTCATTAAAGATTTCAACAAACTAGCTTCGACGTTATTTGGATTATTGGCCAAAGATTCTAAGTTTTTCTGGTCCATTCTTTGTCAATAAGCTTTTGCACTCATTAAGGAAAAGATAACTACTTCCCCCATTCTCTGAGGTCTAAACTCAGATCTTCCTTTCCACATCCACACAAATGCAACAAACAAAGCTTTGGGGGCAGATTTGGGGTATTTATAAGACAAATTTCCCTATGTCATCTATTTCATTAGCAAGAATATGTCCAAGGTTGAGCTTAACTACATTATCATGGAAAAGGAGCTTTTAGTCATTGTCCATTCCTTAAAAATTTTTAGGCATTATATTACTGGTTATCAGACCTTTGTACATACTGACCATGCAGCCATCAAGTACTTAATGAATAAACCTAGTGCTAATGCTAGAATAATTAGATGGTTGTTGTTATTACAATAGTTTGACTTAATAATTGTTGATAAACCGAGAAAGGAGAATGTTATTGTAGATTTATTATCTAGACTACCTCTACCTGCAGATGAGGAAGGGATGGTGGATGATTAGCTTCCGGATGAACACCTATTTTCTATCTTAGCACTCTCTCCTTGGTTTGCTGACATAGCTAACTATTTGGTTGCTGAAAATTTCCCTTTCACCTGGATTGGTGGAAATCTCTTCAAGTTGGGTCCTGACCAAATTATCAGAAGATGTGTGAGGGAGGAAGAGGTTTTTGACATCCTCTCAGCATTTCATGATGGTCCTTGTGCAGGCCATTTTTTTGCAAAAAGGACAACCTTAAAATCTTTGCAGACAAGTTAATATTGGCCTACCCTCCACCAAGATTCCAGGATATACACTAGTAGATGTGACCAGTGCCAAAGGATGGGGATACCTACACTGAAGGATGAAAACACTTATTTTGCACCCCCGTGGTTTTAAATTTAGCAATTGGGCATGGACTTTATCACTAGTGTTAGGCCAATCTAGTCATATTTCCATCAAGATCAAAATTGCTCTTTCTCATTTGCATTATAGGGAGTCCCATACCATAAATTTTCGCCATTCCGCTAGGTCATGCATCCATTGATGGTGATTTTTTTCTGCCATTTTTCTCCTCTATGTGAAACTTGTTGATTCTCCTCTCTATGGTCTTTAGTCATGAGTTACTCTCACTTTGTGAGTTATGTCAGTAGGTCATATGATGGGTCTCGTTAGGTTCTAGGATCTCACCGTGGTCAAATTAATAAGTCATGTGTCAATAAATATCAGCAAGGTCATGAGGAAGTCAATAAACTCAAAGTCACAACACCTGGAATATCAAAGAAATGTTTTATTCAGTTTGATGTAATTTTCACCTCAAAACCATGTTTTGAGGTGAAAACATGATACTTTTCCTTTATTATCATTTGTTATGTAATTTTATGTCAGCATATGTAATAAGTCACATTTCAGAGGTTGCTATCTCCACAAAGTCATCACTCTGCCTTTTAGAGAAATTTTCCGCAACATTTTTAGTGTCAAATCATGTTCTAAGTAGATCTAGCAGAAAGAGCCCAGAAAGAGCTTTCCAACGGTATATTATACTCTCAAAACTGACTTCTGGATCGAAATTTATGCCTAAGTGAATAAAGTCCTCTATACCCTAACCCTTCCCCTTTTTCCCATCTTTCCCTTAAACTTTATGTTATTAAAGTTTAATATTTTCTTTTATAAATCCCTTTTTCCCCTTCCGATTACATAATCGCATTGCAAAAAGTCTTATATAAATCCGATGTGATTTAAAACTAACCACTTCCCCTCCATACCTTTTAAAAAACTTCTTATAAGAACATTTTAAAGATTGTTGTTATAAAATTTCGATAAGCCAAACCACTTCGCCATACCTTTGAAAACTTTATAGTAAAATTTAAAGTTTTATTATAATCATCGAATTCGAATCCCTTTCCTTTTCCATCGCAATCGCAACAATTAATATATGCACCACGATGGGCCCTTTGTTAAAACTACGATGCGTGCATTTGAGTTCCCCTCATTAAGCCATATCAAATTAGTCCACCCACAGTTCATTACTTAAACTTATCCGGCCATGTAGTCGCCATCATTGGATTGCCCATACTTGATCGACACTTTCAAATGCCTCCTCCCTCCCCGATTGACACCCTTTCCCGATTACATCGCCATCGATTTCTTCATCCCATCGGACCAAGCCTTTACTGATAAATCAGCTCCCCGCCATAATCCAATGATTTCATATACTCGACTTGCCCCGCTCTCCTCCAATCTCCCGATGCCGATGGACCTTTTGGCCCACCACATTATCTTCCGCCCTTTCATAATTAAATAGCCATTTTCCTGTGTAAATCTTAAAATTGTGTTACATTTCGTTATACAAAGGACTCCCCCCCCCATCACATTTACTCTAATCAGCATCGGAAATTTCTTTACCTTGTTTCCCGATATATCGCTCATACAGAAAACTAGATTTCGATTGTGACTCACAGTGCCCTTTAAAACTCCCTCCACTCTTTTAGACTTCTTTTTCCCTTATAATGCGAAAGGTTTGTTTTTAAATATCATTTTAAAAGTTTTCTCATGTATTTATAATCCCATGTTTTAATATCGGGTTTTTATATACCCTATTCCCAACCTCGATCCCGATTGTGATTACATCATATATTTTAACAAATCCCCTTTCCTGAGTCAAAATTGCAGTTGCTGCCTCATTATGTGCCTCCCCTCTGAGTCCCGATTGTGATTACAATATGGACCCCACTTTATAGCTCCCTCCATCCATCGGTTTTCCTTCTTCTTTTTTCTAAATTGTGCTAATTCTATTAAGTAATCATAATGTTACAAAACTGTCGCGGTTCAGCTGTGGGAGCCTGAAACCGGGCTTGAAGTCGATGCTCTAACAATATTACGAACTGCCCAACGTGGGAAACCAGTTCTTTTAAAAGCAGTTGCACCGCCCTTGAAATGGAAACCGGTGAGAGGTCCATTATGTTCAGCATTAGATAACTACAAAAATACAACTTTAACATGCAACTTCTGCTGCTGTAGACATCAAAAATTAAAAAAACCAGTGTTTCTAGCTAAATAGGTATGAAAAGAAGTCATACTGGGCCAATTCATAGCAGAATTAATGAGTGTGATCTGGAGACGGTGGCTCCTCCTCAATGCAACACCCATACTGCTCCTCAGAGTCTTCAGCATATGCGCTCGGATCTCCATCTTTGTCTGAGAGGTTGGCACCCACCTGCATGGAAAGATGACCCAGGGAGGGCGAGGCTATAACAAGAGTATCGCACAGACCAGTGGGAGGCGTTATAACAGGGTTGGAGCGGGGAACGAAAGGAGCAGGGGGAGGGTCGTGCACCGGGGGAGGGAGAGGAGTAGACTCTTCTCGCAGGGTAATGGTAATGTAAGCTGTGATAGTCGGGCGATTGAAGGCACAGTCAAACCTGAGCTCCGCTCTCTGTGAGGTTTGCCGCAGATAATGGCTTCCAGAAGGTAGGGGGGCAGAGGGAACAGGTTCCTGAGGCGCGTCAAGGTGAGGAGAGGAGGATTGATGTTCGCGAGCCAAGCCTGGAGGGCTACTGAGGTTCCATTGACGAGAGGGATCCTGATCATGCTGCCTTTCAGAATGCTCGGGGAGGTGAGCTCCATCAAGGCTGGAAGACGGACGATCGCTTGCAAACCTGCCGCGAGTGGCGCCACGACGACACCTCATGCATTGCCTAAGCCTCGGCATTTCAGTCTCAGCAGTTTGAACAGACCGAAACCAAGGGGAAAGAGCTTGAGCAGGAGCGAGACCCCGGAGAGAACCAGGAGAGATTTGCAAGTTGAAATTGGAACAGAGAGCACTATGTGAAAAATGATACCCGTGCACAATTTATGTACTTACAAAGGAGGTGCGACGACTGCCAGAGGTGCGGTGACCGGGCATCGTAGGGAGGCCACCTGGACATGCATCAACAACAAGCCCAAGAACCGCAATTAGCGCTGCATGATCCGGAAAACACAGGGCACCAGAGTCCATAATATGCTGCATTGAGAAGACCAAGGAGGAAGAACGCCATTAGTCGGGAGTTAATGGGATGCTCTCATGCACTTAAGTCGAAATTAATGGCACCGCCACCACTGGGATCCATATGGCCACCCCATGCCAAATTCTCTTCGAGTCGGCTCCTGGACGGAGGTCCCATCGCATCTATTAATCATCCGCATCCGGAAAATCGGTTTTTCCCTTCACTAAAGGCATCATTTCATTTTTATAATTTCAAAAGCATTTTATTAAAAAGTCAGTTTTCTCAAACAAATAATGGAAAGAAACATTCAAAAGACCGAGAGCTAAAATGAGACAGAGATTTCTACAACAGCAGGAAAATAGGGATCTACACTTCAGATTGCCTATTTTACATCCATCCAGCGTATCAGTGAATCTGCCCAAGTGGTCAAAAGTATTATTGTTCCTTATTTTCAGGAGCAGATTGTTTGTTCTCTTTTCCATGATCGGAATTCGGTTCTTGAGATGGCAAACAGCTCCCCTTTTCTGTGGATCTATTTTCCCACATTTTAGTCTATTTAATGTAATTATTGCAGTCATTTGAATTAGTCTGTAACTTAGAAGTAGGGGAATAGTGCGGAAAATCAAGGAGAACGCTTTGCGCTCCATTGTAATAGTTTTGAACAGGGAATTAATAAAGAGATGCAGCTCTGATTTGTGGGATCCATGTGGTATGAAATTTAGCATTTGTTCTCTCCTTTGTGTTCATATGTAAATTGTTATGTTCACCTTTCATCCATAAATATTTCTGGTTGAATGCTTTCAATATAGAAAGGTAGAATCCATTTTTATGCTCTACCTTGGGAAATCATTCAATACTTTGTGTTTTTTTTTTTCTATTTGAAAAGGATCCATCTCCCATGCCCTTTTCAGCTCCTCACTAGTCTTTCCATTCCATAATTTTTTAAACTTAATTGTTGAAATAGCCTGCCTACCTTGCCCCATGAGATACCGTGTATCCCTGATTTAATTCCTGGTTTCAAAACTGTCCCATTTGTCCCATACATCCCTGAAACATTAATTCATTTCATTAAAACATTTTCCCACGCTTATACCTAGCCTAAAATCAGTTCATAATTTTACTTTGTTTGAATATCTATTCACGGAGAGAGCCCTCTCCTGACCTTGTAGGGCTAGCTACAAGGCTGAGTGTGGTTTAATGGTTACCCTGATTTTCCTTTTCAGCCTGAGGTTCAGATCAGGTGATAACATTTCTGGCGACTCCACTAGGGAACAAAGATCTGACTGTCTTCGAGTTCATATTCTCCGCACTTTGAATGTGTTATTTTGTTTTGAAGAAGGTCATAGTTAGGCCTTGTGTGAATAAATAATATTGAAACCTCTGTCTATGGTTAAACCCTGTTTATATAGAACGCGATGATCCATTACAAATATCTGTTGTTGAAGTGAAAAATTCTTTGTTCTGTTGCCGACGAGGTAATATCAGTGGGACCCAACCATTGAATAACGCGAGGAGTTAAGTGCCAAACCACAGTGAAAAGCCTGAGTTAAAGTGTAGTTTATTTACCAGAAGCGGGTTTCGGGAAACCATACCGCCTTTGTCGCGCCGCTTTTGGCCTGGAGCAAAACCACGCCAAAAAAATGTGATCCAATAATATTTTCACACGTCATCTCCCAAATACCACCCATATAGCGCAACTTTCATGTGCTAACCCTCGGCCTTTGAAAAAACGCGAAATTGTCGAGGATCATCCGATCTGGAGAATGTTAGATCTGACGGCACTTGCACAGTGAAGTGCACGAGAAATAAATCGAGGTATGGTCTGGCGGTTTTGCATTATTAAATGTTTATTTAATTTATAAAAAGGCAAATAATGGATGCGTGGGCCCCCATTGAATGAAATGTATGTCGGGTTGGTTGAATAAATGGGTTTTATGATATAAGTTCGAAGGTTGGTTTTTTTTAAAAGAATCATGGCATTGTTATAATATTTTGATATTATGACCAAAGTGATAAGGTTTGCCTAAGTGTGTTCCCCTATATCACATGAAACTTTAAAGAATTTGTTTGAATAAGTTTGAATATTATTGCGAAGCGAACATTGTTAAAGCGCTTTTAGAGGGGAATATAATTACAAGCGTTTATTCCAAAGATCTGCAGTCATAATATATTTCTAGTATCAAAGCATAACTAAAGTCACCCCAGTAATATTTTCCTTGTACATTCATAGACTCTGGAAGATGATGTTCCGAGTTGCTAGGCTGAAATAAATTTTGTACAGTAGAAATTTAACCACACTAGCTTCAAGAAGATACACAAGGGCTAATCCAGATCCAAATCCTCCCCCTGTGTTTGAAAATCCTAATCTTATCCCAAGAATAGTCAGAAGACAAGAAGGATCACTAAGTCCTAAACCTATTTTCAGATCCCATACATGGCCCAGTGAGTGGTTTTTTGTAGAAGATCTTTCCTTTGATGAAAATTTTGAGATTTCTTTGTTTAAAAGTAAGTCTGAAACTGCACTTGATGACACAGTTTTAGATCCTGAATTTCTTACAGATATGGAAGTTCAAAGGGAAAATACATCAATTGATGATTATATTATGAATTCCCCTCAGTCATCTATCACCGTAACTAATATCCCTGAGCCTTCAGATTCATCAAGAATAGAATTTCCTCCTCCTAATTCTTCAGAATTTCCATCAGTCAATTCCCATCTTTCATCCCCTCCATCAACACCTCCCTTGAATCCCTGTACTACAAGCATTGTTGTAAATCCACCCAGAGTCATGGCTGCCCGGTATGCACCCCTGGTTTTACCTCAGGTTCTCAATGATATGCCTGCTGATTACCAATGTAAAATTCCTATCTTTGATGCCACTCAAAGCATCACATCCCAACAACATGTTGATACGATGAATGACTTTTTTGATCTTCATGAGGTAGAGGCAGAGAATGTAACCACAAGATTGTTTGTCCAAAGTTTTCAAAGTGAAGTTGGAAAGTGGTTCAGAGCCTTACCAGCAGGCTCTATCCACACTTTGCAGGAGTTACATACACAATTCTTAGACTGGTGGGAGGTAAAGAAAAACCCACTCCAAATTTTTTCTAAGTATGAAAATATTTAAAGAAATGTGGGTGAAACTGTACAGAATTATTGTCTAAGATTCAATGTCGTATATAATGCTATTCCGGCTAACCTGAAACCTCCTGTGGGATTAGACTTGCTCAAATTTCCAGATGGTTTTGATGCTGATATGGCATATCAGCTGCGAGAAAGAGATCCTTCTACTATTGAAGACATGCAGAAGATAGCGATAAGTGTAGAAGCAAATCTGCTAGCTAAAAGAGATCGAACCAGAGCTAAAAAAAGAGTCACTGTGAAAGAAGAAGCGACTCCTTCAGATATCAAAATGGAAACTTTGGTCCGAACAGTCGAAAATATGGTTGATCGATTAACCATTTCAGATAGGCCAGAAGCACAAATAAGGAATCCAAATTTCAGAGGATAGCACCCAAAATTTAGAATTAAACAGAGAGAACAGAGAGCGCAGGACCAAGCAGCACCACAACAACAGATCAAGACTCCGTTGCAGCAGAATTACGTTCAAGGAACAGACACAGATGATGATGATCATTTGATTGAAGCCAACCATTTCTTCACTGCCGATGGGGCGCCCATCTTTCTCACAGAAGATGAGGAATATACAGCGACTGTGGACATTCAAAAAGACAAAGATTTAATTTTAGGCAATGACACAATGTTAGAAGAAGAGTTCGATGACTACCAAAGAGGATACATGAACTCTTTATCGGCCCAAAAAAAAAAATATTCTCTGAGGAACATAGATGTTCTGATTAGTCCCATTCAGAAGAGAAAAGAGCTCCAAATGAAGAACGATTCTCAGAGGAAAGGGAAAGAACCGGCCGATCCTTCCTCTAGCAAAACATCTTCAGTGATTAACACTGCAATTGAAAAGAACCAGCAGAGCCCAGCAAACGAGCAAGTAGAGAAGAAATATCCTCATATTAAAGGGGTAGAAAAAGTTCCTTCCTTTAATTTTGAGAATGAAATTTCTAAGCTAAAAGTGTCCATGCCCCTGACTGAGTTGGTGAAAAATAGCACTTATAAAAATCAGGTGTCTAGAATTTTGTAAATAGACTCTGTTTCTGATATGGTTAATGTTGAGGATGACTATCCGGAACTCATCTTTGGTCCAGCCACAAAAGATCAATCTAAAGAAAGTGAAGTCCCTCCCTTTTACCTGAGTGTTAGATTACATGAGTTCATCTTGCATAATGCTATGTTGGACTCTAGAGCCTCACATAATTTGATGCCCAAAGCCATTATGGAGAATTTAGGACTTGATATTACCCAAAAATACCATGATTTGTTTTCCTTTGACTCAGGTAGGGTCCATTCTATTGACCTTATCAAAGACTTGGTAGTGTCTTTAGATCAAATCCCAGCCAAGAATGTTTTGATGGATGTAGTTGTTGTCAATGTCCCACCATGGTTTGGAATGCTTCTATCTAGGTCTTAGGGTGTGAAACTTAAGGGAACCGTGCAGCTTGACTTCTCTTATGCCACCATTCCCGTGTTTGGCCAGTTGAGAAAACTATATAGGAAGAAGAAAATGAAATATATGATTACTAGCAAAGAGAAGCCAGTAAATCATCCCATTAATGCAGTCCACACA
This sequence comes from Pinus albicaulis, assembly GCA_034641835.2. Classification (NCBI taxonomy): domain Eukaryota; kingdom Viridiplantae; phylum Streptophyta; class Pinopsida; order Pinales; family Pinaceae; genus Pinus; species Pinus albicaulis. The sequence goes on along the minus strand of JAXQQM020066940.1, from coordinate 32,106 downwards.
GATTTAGAGTCCTTTGTCTTATATTCATATGGTGGTTTGAATGATGAGAATGTTTAGTTGGTACAAGTAGATGAGATACCTGAAATTTCAGAGAATTTTAGGGAAGTCCTCAAACATTAAAAAGATAAGGCAGCAAGCACTTCTAAGCCTCCTGCCTGCCAGCAGAAAAAATACAGTGAACAACAAAAGGATGTAGAAACCAGTCAAGATAGAGTGGAAAAAGAAGCAAAATTTCAGTATCTACAAGAAGAAGAAGAAGGCCTTTGGAGCATGGATTTTGATGGAGCTATTGGTAAGGACAGAGCTAGTATTGGAATATGGATTCGAAGCCCTGTTTTCCAGCCTGAAAAGGTTCCTAGTAATGTTAGAGTATGTGCTTACAAATTAGCCTTTGACTGATGTAACAATGAAGTAGAGTATGACGCTTTGATTGCAGGTCTGAATATTTTGAAGAAGCTAAATGCAAAGAGGATTTCTGTTTATGGAGTTTCAGAGCTGATAAACAAACAGTTCAAAGGAGAGTACCAAGAAAATCATCCGATATTGAGGGCATACAGAAATGCAGTCCTGGATATCTTAAAGACATTTCCTGAGTACACTTTGATAGCAGTACCCAGAATGCAGAACATTATTTTTTATTCTCTGGCCACTACAGCAAGAAACTTGAAGGTTCCGATGAACTCTAGCAACAAGTTTGATATCTATGTCAAACATAGGCCTGTTGTTCCCGACAATTTGAGGTATTGGCAAGTGTTTTGGGATGACAATGAGATCAATGCTTTTTTGCAGAGTGATGAAAAATTCAAAGATACCCCAATAGAAGGTGATTATGAGGTTTATGATCAAGAAATTGAATCAAGTTAGATGGAAATATTTCAGCTGAAAGACAATGTAGTTCCTAGAGGTCTCATACCTTTAGAGGAGCTTTTTGATCAGGGTGATGTTGCAAAGAAACCAAGCTTGGTGCCTATTGAGAAAGGAGTTGAAGATGTGAATCTTGGAACACCTGACAAGCCCAAGTTTGTGAAGTTTTCAAAGGCATTGTCCCCTGAGGTAAAGGAAAAGTATGTTAAATTACTTTCTAAATTTTCTGATGTGTTTGCATGGGATTATTCAGATTTGAAGGTGTATGACAAAAGCATAATCCATCATACTATTCCTATCAAGCCGGATCAAAGCCATTTAGATAGAAGCTGAGAAGAATCAACCCAAAGCTACTGCCATCCATTGAAAAAGAGGTAAACATGTTGTACAAAGCTGGTATCACAGTCCCAATTATATTTTCTGACTGGATTTAAAATTTGGTCTCGGTACGTAAGAAGACAGGAGAAATATGGTTGTGCATAGATTTTCAGAATCTGAATAAAGCATCCTTAAAGGATAATTATCCACTTCCGAAGATGGACCATATTCTGCAGAGAGTAGTTGGAGCATCTAGGATGTCACTACTTGATGGCTACTCAGGCTATAATCAGATCTTGGTTCATGAGAAATACCAAGACAAAACTGCCTTCACAACACCCTGGGGAACTTTCCAGTATGCCAAGATGCCATTTGGACTGAAGAACGCTGGAGCTACTTTCCAGCGAGCAATGGACATCACTTTTTCCAATGAAAAATATGTTTTTCTTGTTGTTTATTTGGATGATATGATAGTATTTTCTAGTTCTGATGATGAGCATTTGCACCATTTGAGGGTTGTATTTCAGCGATGCAGAAAGTTTGGGATTTCTCTCAATCCCAAGAAGATTCTTTTTTCCATGGATGAAGGCAAGTTGTTGGGGAATATCATCTCTAAGGATGGTATTCACATCGATCCATCTAGAGTAGAGGAAATTCAGCACATAGACCTTCCATGGAACAAAAAGGAGATTCAAGTATTCAATAGTAAGATGAATTTCTTGCGTAGATTTATACCCAATTTGGCTGAACATTTGAGAGAAATGACCAATATGTTGAAGAAGGATAGCACTTTCAAATGGAGTGAGGAAGCTATCAAGTCATTTAATCTGGTAAAGTTTGCCTTTTCCAATGCCCCAGTCTTGGTTCGTCCTGACTATACTCAAGATTTTATTATTTTCTCATTCACTTCAGAGCATACTATGGTTGTTGTTTTGATGCAAAAGAGAGATCAGATTGAAAAGCCAATTTCCTTTTTCAGTAGGACTATTAGAGATGTTGCTTTGAGGTATAATATTATTAAGAAGCAAGCATTGGCTCTTATAAAGGCATTGAAATATTTTATGGTCTATATTCTGCATTCACATACTATAGCATAAGTTCCTAATGCAGCAGTAAAGGATGTCTTGATGCAAACTGATCCATAAGGTCGAAGAGGTAAGTGGATAGCAACAATGTTGGAGTACGATTTGGATATCAAACCCACAAAGTTGATCAAAGGACAAGGCTTGGCAAAGCTAATGGCCCAATCAAATCTGTGTGCCCTGGATATAAACCTCATAACAACAATGTCAGAGGATGAAGATGAAGGTTTGCTTGTTCTAGTTTCAGATATTTTTCTACAATCCCCATTGTTACACCATTTTTTGGTCATCTAACCTACTATCATTAGATGGACCCAAGTACACCATGTAAGACCAATTTTACCCTAAGTAAAATTGTTTCACTATGTAAAATAACTTAATAAAACACATTTATTAGCTTGTTTATGGTCTAAACAGGAAACCCCAAAAGGAAATATTAAACAAACCTATATTTGTTTGATTTTCCTCAAGGAATAATTAATTAAACAATAATTCAATTATTATTCCTGGTCATGTTTAACCCAAAACAAAGAAATTAATTAGATAAATCCTTATTTATCTTATTATTTTTTAGGAATAATTATTTAAATATTATTTAAATAATATCCCTTGTTAAATATGACTAAATCACCCATAAATAATTAAATAAATCATTATTTATTTGATTATCTTTCAACCACTTCCTTAAAATGATAAATAAATCATTTATTTATTTATTATTCACAAATAAAGGGATTTAACCCAAGTCAAATACTTTTTCCCTCCAACAAATATAATAAAATATCCCATAAAAGGTGGATCTAGATTTGGTTAATGTTATTTTAATCATGCACCAAGATCTAGAATGACCCAATATTTTATTATAAATAGGAGGGTTTTTCCTACCATTCTTCACCTTTTGTTGCCTATTAGATCACTCTGGATCTAAACTCTTGGTCTGACTTTGAGCCATTATCATTGTCATATTTTCCATTATTTGTTGTGTGAGCTTCCTTTGAGTTCTATCTTTGTCTGGGTTTTCTACACCAACAGGAGAGAGAAATGCTAGATCTGAAGTGCTGAGGACTTCCAAGAACCCATCCCATTGAGGAGAATTGGAAACACCTTCTTGTTTTCCTCCCAGGTGTCCTTAATACAAAAATTCTTTCAAAAATATTGTTCTTGTCTTGTCTATTGGATGTATGGAGAAAAACCTTATTTTTACTGCTTAATGTCTCTTTATGCATAGATCTGGATTTTTGCAGCATTTGTCTTGATCAACTAACTGCAGATCTGAAGATATTGGCAGCCATATTTGATGTTAGGGCTATAATTTATGCGTAGCTAAAGTGGTCTTTTTTCGTACACTTCGACAAAATATTCATACTAACAACTGGCGACTCCACACGGGTTTTCAATTACGACCACTGTCGTTTTTCATATTCCTGCATATCCAGCTACTTCAGACCCTAGGGTTTCTTTTCAGCTTTTTGTTTTTCCTATTTTTATGTTGTTTTTCACCTATAAAACCCTAAAACATTAAAATTTCTAACTTTCGCGTGTTTTTTGGCCCTATTGCGCAGGTGACAGACATCAGCTGCAACTGAGACGACAACTTTTTCGGAAATCTACCGCCGGGACACTCAGAGCTTCAGGTCGCACTTTTCAGCCCAGAAACTGCGACCTAGACTCCAGGTCACACTTTTCAACGCATTATCTGCGACCTGCCAGTTTTTCTGCTATTTTTCTGCAATTTTTCTGGGTTTTTCTGAAGCTTCTGTCAGGGTTTTCTAGCCTCTGTCTCAGCCTGTTTAGACCTGTTTCTAATCTATTTTTCTCATCTAAGTGGGAACATAGCCCCCTAGGTCTTCAGTACCCTCTACTTTTGGTGGAAGAGTTTTAACTGTTTCAGGTGTCTGTTTTTTCATAGTTTCAGCCACCCCTTTTTCAGATCTGATACCTCCTTTTCAGATCCCTTTTAATTAGCTCGTCTCCCTTTCAAATCACCTCCTGAAGTTTTGTTTGGATCTACCTTTAGGGCCTCCTCATTGTCCCTTCTGCTTTTTACTGATTTCCTCCTTTTTTCCAGCCACCTTGCCTCTGCCCCTTGGCTGTGTTCTGCACCTCTTTTCAGCAAATTTCTCCTTTAGATCCCTGTCCCTCTCGACCCTAGATCTATTGGCCTCTTTTTAGTGTCTTTTGACTAGATTTTTTCCCTCTATTAGACTAGTTTTGAGAGACCCGCCTTTTTGGGTTAGATCGATGCATTGTTAGCTGTTAATTTTCTGTTATTTCAGCATTATATACTATTCTTTGCAGATTTATTTTCAGTTACACAACACACTTTTTCTTTTTCTCTCAAAACTTCAAGGTTTAAACATTAAAATTAACACACGCCACACACTCACCCTAAGCAAAGAAGAGCTTCGTCACCACCGCCAGGCAAAGACTTTAAAACATTGTAAAATCAATTGACACTGCACCTTTCTGCCCTTGTTTCAACAGTGTAATCACTTGTTTCTGCACCTCCCTGCCTTTGTTGGTCGTTCTTCTTCCCCTTGTGCCGTGTTTGTGTTGTCACCATTGCGCCCCCAAGGTGCACATCCCGGAGACTTCTTGGCCTTCACCCTCAGTTTCCGGTCGGTCGACCTACTCCTTCCCGCCGTCGTCGAGTTAGTCCTCCTCCGAGTCCGCACTCCGACTCCTCTTCTGATTCATTGGGTTCTCCTTTTACTTCTGGTTCTCCCCCTGTCACCTTCACTATGTTTGGTCCAGGGCCTAACGCTAGCGGTAATCCCGGCCCTAATGTCGGGACTACTACTAGCGGAACCGCCACAGGAACTACCTCGGCTGCACCTTTGCTCCCTTACATGGCAGGCCTCAGCCTCCCCGATCTCAATCAGTTGACCAATGACCCTATCCGCCACGATGTTGGTTGGCCTGCTATGCCAACCAAGCTCCCCTCCGACATCCCTAAGTTCGAAGGCCTTGCTGGAGAAGATCCAACCAACCATGTTTGATCTTTCCACATGTGGTGTTCCTCCAATTCCATTACCGATGATTCCATCCGTCTTCAGTTGTTCCAACGCACGCTTACGGGTCAAGCTTCTAAATGGTATGTTGACCAGGCCACCTCTTCGCATACCACCTTTGCGACCATTTCCCAAGCCTTTTTATCTTATTTCCAGCTCCCTCTCCGATACGACACTAGTACAGAGCTTTTGACGTCTTTCCGTCAATCCTCTTCGACCGACCTTTCCACTCATGTCCAGGAATGGCGGAGAAGACGGAGCTTATGTCGAGCTCCCACCTTCGAAGATCAAGTTTATATGGATTGGTTCCTTCACACTCTCTTACCTCCCATTGGAAAATATTTCGCCTCCCATTTCCCTCAAACTGAAGAAGCCGCCCTCCAAATAGCCTTGAAATATGACCTGATCTACACTCAGTCTGGTTATGTTTATACCTTCCTTCCTGACCTCCCCAGGCCCGGTGGCGCTAACGCCCCGGGGGCATCTCATTCCACCAACGGTATCGTTGGAGCCCTTTCTCATCCGTATGCTCAACCTCCTATGGGCTATGGTCTCCCTCCGGGAGGGGCCAGCACCTCTAGCACTTTTCCCCCTCCAGTTAGCATGTATCCAGGATACGGCATGCCTCATCCTTTTGCCCAACCTCCTGCTTAACTCAATGTTTCCCAACCTAACCATTATCCTTATCCACAGCCTGGTGCTCCAGCTTCTCCAGCATATGCACTTCCACCTCCCTTGCCTTCTCAACCCCATCAACAACACCTACAGCCCCCTCCAGGACAAGTATTTTCACAGCAGGGCACGACTAAGCCCCCTTCCTCTCAAAGAAGGCGGAGAGGCAATCAAAATAAATATGCCCCTGTTACTCATGGACCAAATCCTCAAGGTACTAACCAGCAACAGGGCACTCAGCCCAAGCCAGACAGGCCTATTCACACAAATAAGCCTTGTTCATGTTGCGGTGTTTATGGTCATTACACTCACGATTGTCCCCTTCTACCACAGATGCGGCAGATGTGGGAGTCTCAAGCCACATTGTGAGGACAACATGCCTCCCCTCATGCTCCCCCTAATGTGGCCACTACCCAACCGGCTGTGTTTACTGATCCTTTCCCCCAGCAAGGATTCGTGGCTGCCCAACCACCTGACGAACAGGTCGCCACTCAACCTTCCCCTTCTGGTTCCTCCGATTACCAAATCCTCATGATGAACTCTGATCCATCTCCAACCGTCGACCTTAACCTTCAAACTCGGTCTCGCCAGTACCCCAAGCCTCCTGCTTAGTCTGTCTCTAAGTCCCCTTCTTTAGGTTCTACCGAGCCTCTTTCGACATCCAATGGTCCCTTACATATCCCTAAACCCAAAGTTGAGGTTCATACCAAGATTCCTAAGGGACCATTACGCCGAAATGCTGCTTCTGGTCGAGCTGCTCATTCGTATAGCATAGTAGATGATTTGGCGTAGTCTCCTGCTGCCATTTCCACATTGGAACTCCTCCAGTCGTGCCCTTCCCAAAAGAAGGCTTTGCTATCTGCCATGGGCGCTGTAGATCCTACTGATAACCAAATGATTTTTTTCGACGCCCATCAATCAGAACATCCTCCTCTTCCTGCTTCCGTAGCCTTCCAAATCCCAGTCAAATCCATAATGCTAACGTCTCTCGATGTATAATTGATGAGGGGGCATCCACCTGTGTGATGTCTGCTTCGGTTTGGAGGAAACTCGGATCTCCTGAGTTGGCCCCTTCCACGATCACCTTTCGAGCGTGGGATGGCCACGCCTCCCAGCCCATTGGCCTTTTCCGTAATTGTCCTATCACTCTTGCGGGCAAGACTATTTGCGTTGACATCGAAGTCATCGATGCCCCTCTAGATTACAACATTCTCTTGGGGCGAAGCTACACCTATGCCATGTCTACTGTCCCATCCGCGGTTTTCCGCAAGATGTCTTTTCCTCACAATGGAAAGATAGTCACCATCGACCAATTGACGTATCACAAGCCAAAGTCTCAAACCTCCCCTGAGATGACCATCTCTTCTGTAGCCAATAAGAAAACCGTCGATTCCTTGACCAATGTCTCTCCCGGCGTCTACAAAGACTCCTCTTTTCTTGGAACTTTTCCTGGTCTTCCTCCTGCTCTTATCTCCGATCCCAGCTTATCGAATGTTTGCATGATGCAATCGTCTCGGGCAACCCTTAAGCAGCCCGCTGCGGCTAGTCAGCAACCTCAACCTCGCCCACCGCAACCCACTCCTAGCCATTCATCTCAGCCAGCCGGAACTCCTCCTTCTGGCCCCTCTCCTACAACTGGTATCCATGAGCCCCTCTATACTCCTGGATCGGTTCCTCCAGGCCTTAGCCACCTCGGAGCCGTTCCGCCCGACCATTACCCCTCCGGTCAGATACCGTTATTCCTTCCACCTCCTGGAGTGTACTCAGTACCTGTTATGGCTACCCTCTCTCTCCCCAACCTGACCCTGGGTATCCCCGTCTGGTACCTTGACCCTCCGGCCACTACCCCACCTGGTCACCGCAAACCCTACCTTGCTTTGACTTCGGTTCAACCGATCTCCGTCACTTCTCCCACTACCATGGTGCCTCACACACCTCAGCCTGCACCATCTCTGGTTGCGATGGTATCAGGCAAAGGGGGAAAATCTCACACAAAAACTAATCAGGACCAAGCCGCCACGACGAAACCTACCCCTCCCCGACCGCCAAAGCACGCTATCCAGTGTGCTTTGTGCGATATTGTCGGTCACGCCACCCATACGTGTCCTGAATTGTCACATCTCAAGACCATGGTCAATGAGACGTTTCCGGAATATGATATCCCTGAAGTCTACGTCACTATCCCGGATTCTATCCCGAAACTCAAAACCTTGCGCACAAATCACCCTTGTGCTTTGTGCGATTTCCATGGCCATTACACCCACCTCTGTCCCCGCCTTGACGAGTATCGTTCCTCCTTAGACACGTATCGCCAATTCAAGGCTACGCATGACAAGATACCTTCTCACTTGTTTACGAGTTCTACTGCGGTAGGACCAGAGGATCTTCCTACTCCCATTCACATTCCTCCTCCCGCTGTCGAAACGATAGAGCCTTCAACCACCATTTTTTACCTATCTTCATCCTTGAGAGATCATTCGCCTAACCTCCTACCTGTGGACACTCTCAACTCCACCTCAGTAGACCTTGGATCTGCTGACGTTGCTCATGTGAGCCCTTCTCGACAAGACGACCAGTCAGGCATTACTACATCATCGAGTGATCCTCCTTCCCCCAGTCTTCCCATCTTCCAGTCCGATGAAGACATCATGGAATCCATGACCAACCCTAACTTTCCGTGGGATGATATGCCCCATCGTGCATACTTCCTCCCACAGCAATCCCATGACCGATATGCTGTGGAAACTAAAGACTTCATTCCCAATGCAGTCGATTGGTTCAAAAATCCCATCCCTGCACCTAATGCTTTCGAAGAAGGAAACATGGCCAATATCTCTCCTACCATTAAAATTGACATTTTGGTCAAACCGGGAATTGAAGAATATATCACCTTGGGCGCCCAATGCACCCTGGAAGAAATTGAGGCTTACACTAAGCTTTTCAAGGAATTCCGCGATATTTTTGCCTGGTCCTACTCCGAAATGCCTAGACTCGATCCCACCATCATCGAACATCATATCAACACATGGCCCGATGCCAACCCAGTCCGTCAAAAATTGAGACCCATTAATCCTTCCAGACGTGATGTTATCAAAGCCGAAATCGACAAGCTCAAGCAGGTTGGTTTCATTTATCCCATTGAATACACCACTTGGGTGTCCAACCCAGTTCCCGTCCTCAAGAAATAAGGAACCATCCGTGTCTGCACTGACTTTCGCAACTTGAACAAAGCTTGTCCCAAAGACAACTTCCCCACACCATTTATTGACCAAATCATTGATGAGTGTGCGGGGCATGAGGTTCTATCCTTTATGGATGGTTTCTCCGGATACAACCAAATCGTTATCCGTCCTGCTAATCAACTTAAAACCGCATTCATCAGTCCGTGGGGAACTTTCGCTTACCGAGTCATGCCATTCGGCCTTAAAAATGCTGGTGCCACTTTTAAACAGGCCATGTCTTATTGTTTCCATGACTTAGCTCATATTATCATTGCTTATTTAGATGACCTCAATGTGCGTTCTAAGCATCAGGCGCAGCACCTCCACGATCTGCGTACCGTCTTTCTCTGATGTCGCAAGTATAATATCCGCCTTAACCCATTGAAATGCGTCTTCTGCGCTCTCGCCGGCCGTCTCCTAGGCTTCATAGTCTCTAAGGACAGTATCACTCTTGACCCTTTGAAAGTTCAAGCCATTCTTGAACTTCCCATTCCACGTACCTTACGCCAGCTACAAAGTCTCAAAGGCAAAGCTAATTTTCTTCGTCGGTTCATCCCTGACTATGCCACCACCGCACATGGGTTCCTTAGACTCCTCCAATATAACATCCCATTTGTATGGGATACCTATGCTCATGAGTCTTTCGATGCCCTCAAGCAGGCTCTCACATCCACTCCCTTGATCCGCCCTCCTGACTTTGATAGGGACTTCATCCTGTACATCTCCGCTTCCACCTATTCGGTCGCTGGAGTTCTTATCCAGGAAGATGACAACGGTATCGAGCATGTGATCTACTACATCAGTAAGAACCTCGTAGGGCCTCCTGTTTCCTACTCACGTGAAGAAAAACTAGCACTGGCTGTCGTGTTCTCAGTCCAAAAACTTTGTCATTACATCCTCATGTGTTCCACCCATGTTGTGACTAATTCCAACCCCATGGCTTTCCTATTGAGTCTCCGCATCCTCACTAGGAAGAACGCCCATTGGGTCGTCATCCTTCAAGAATTCCACCTTGAATTTGTCACACCAAAAAGTAAGAAAGGTTTAGCCCTTGCTGAACTCATTTCTGAATTACCTACTGGAATGCAGGATCCCCCAGTTAATGATGATTTCCCTGATGAGCACTTATTCGCCATTACTTCAGACGATCCTTGGTACGACGATATCCTCACTTACTTGCGAACCCAAAAGTTCGCCCTTCACCTTGATCATGACGCTCGACAACGTATCCGACACCAGGCTCCCCGATACCTTCTTATCGGTGACGACCTCTACTGTCGCGGTATAGATACTTTCCTTCTTCGTTGTCTCACACACGCTGAAGCTGAACATGTCTTCAATTCCTGCCATAGCGGCGCTTGCGGTGGCCACCTCTCTGGTCTTGCTACTGCATAGAAATTCATGCACGCTGGGTATTTTTGGCCTTCCCTCTTCAGTGATTGCATTGAGGCAGTCAAACATTGTTCCAATTGCCAACATTTCACCCCTAAGGCGCGAGCTCCCCCAGCTCCCCTCCATCCTGTTGTCACAACTGGTCCCTTTTGTAAATGGGCCATCGACTTTACGGAGTTTCGCCCACCATCCGCTGGTAACCATAAATATATCATCGTGGCAGTCGGCTATTTCACAAAATGGGCCGAGGCTATGCCTACATTTAACAACACGGCAGCTACCGCAACCCTCTTTTTCTTTAACCACGTTATCGCTTGATTCAAGGTTCCGAAACAACTGGTCTCTGACCACGGCCGACATTTTGAAGATGAGATATGGCGTGAGCTATCCTCACTGTTGGGTTTTGAGCACCAATATTCCTCCTCCTATTACCCCCAAGGTAATGGACAAGTTGAACTAGTCAACAAAATCCTCAAGAATATGCTTCAACGAACAGTGAATAAGCACAAAACCAACTAGCATCTTATGCTCTTCCCTACTTTGTGGGCCTATCGAACTTCTGTTAAAACCGCCACCAGGTTTACTCCTTTCCACCTCGTTTTTGGAGAGGAGGCAGTCTTACCGATCGAGTGTGAAATCCCTTCCCTTCATCTGGCCGTTGAACTTCTCCTTGATACCCAACCTCTAGAACAATGACTTATCATGCTTGAGCGCGCCTCCGAAGACCGTCGTGTTGCATTGCAAACCATTGAAGCGGCTAAGAAACGCGCCAAAGCTCAGTATGACCAAAAATTCCACCCTCGTACTTTTCACGAAGGCGACCTTGTTCTAGTATATGACCAGGCCCATGATGTCCTTGGTCACGGGAAGTTCGACTCATTATGGCTAGGCCCTTACATCATCAGTAAGGATCTCGGTAAGGGGGCATACCTCTTAGAGGACTTCGAAGGCAATCCCCTTCCTAATCCTCGTAATGCACTCTATCTTAAGAAATATTACCCTTAGCATTTCCCTTTTGAAATGCATGTTTATTTTATTTTAGATAGCCAGCATCTTTTTCATTTCCGTACTTTGATACTTCACCAGGACATACTTTGTCCCAGAAGGGTCACTTCACCTCCCCCCAAAATCGAATTTCTTCACTTCCAACACTTGTACTTGGGGCACCACTTTGCCTCCATACTTGTCTTTGTTCGTGTCGATTTTCGTCATGAGATACCATCTTGTACTCATGTTTTCATGGTCCCCCATGGGACCTTTTCTGTGTGGCAGCACCATCGAGTCACTCTTTTTTAGAGCATCCAAGTTGACTCATCATCGCATTCATGGAGTCTATCCTGAGTCCCTTTGTACCCCGCTATAGTCCTCCATCCTTCATTGCTTGGTCTCTCTCTTGTGTCGCACATTATGGCCGTCAGTCCCACTGTCCCCTATCCCTTATGATACTGTGTCAGTCACTGCCATGTCATTCATGTCCTTTATGCTCTAGCAAGGGAAGTCGTCCATTTTCTACTCAGTCCCCTCCAGTCCATCATCATCATTGGTATTAGTCTGTCAGTCGATCTACTATTTTCTCTCGTGCCTTAGTTGAGGATCTCTCATTGCCTCACCCATGGCGGACCTCCTTCTGTCGACATCAGCTCCTTCATTCCAGAAGACAGGTCTAGAGGGCGGTGTACCTTGGTTCCAGCTTCCACTCTTTTTCGGTGCCTCAGATCAGGCAAAGGGATCTCTCATTTCCCTTTGACTTGATTGTTTCTCCACTCCATATCCTTTCAGCATGATCGAGATCCATATGCTTGATGGTTCAGTGATGCAGCAGTCGCTTTTGGTGATTCTCGGGTGTGTGTGAGATGTCTCAGCCCTCATGAGGGGGTGGCCCTGTAGGTAGCCCCCCACATGCCCCAATGACCTCTTCATTGCAGCCTTCCATGCAGCTCCATATATTTGATGATGTCGGCCTTAGCCGCTCGCAGCGCCTCTTTGATTTGCATATATCAGTCAGATTTTGTGAGCCCTTCCCCGCCTATAGGGGGCATTTGGGTTGTATTTGTATCTCATGTACTCAGATATTATTTTATAAGTCCTGGCTGTTATCCCAGGCACAGCATGTATATGGGATCCCTCATTGTATTATTATCTGGCTCATGTTTATGCCGGCCGTACTTTATGGTTCGGTACCTTGTTTACTGGACACACTATTCTTTTGTACATTGTCTCGGCGGGCATAGGTATGCCTCCCCCTCCGCCTTTAGCACAGGTACCCTCTCATAAAAAGAGACTTGTTGCACCTGTAAGTCTCGTCTCCTCAGGGTCTAGTTCTTCAACACATTAGTCTACCTTACATTTCTCTCTCTGACTTCCCTTTTGATGTTTGGTGATTGAGTTCTTACAACGTACTTCGGTCATACGATTTTCTCCTAACACTCGCACGCTGGGGGGCAATCTGTTACACCATTTTTTGGTCATCTAACCTCTTATCATTAGATGGACCCAAGTACACCATGTAAGACCAATTTTACCCTAAGTAAAATTGCTTTCACTATGTAAAATAACTTAATAAAACACATTTATTAGCTTGTTTATGGTCTAAACAGGAAACCCCAAAAGGAAATATTAAACAAACCTATATTTGTTTGATTTTCCTCAAGGAATAATTAATTAAACAATAATTCAATTATTATTCTTGGTCATGTTTAACCCAAAACAAAGAAATTAATTAGATAAATCCTTATTTATCTTATTATTTTCTAGGAATAATTATTTAAATCTTATTTAAATAATATCCCTTGTTAAATATGACTAAATCACCCATAAATAATTAAATAAATCATTATTTATTTGATTATATTTCAACCACATCCTTAAAATGATAAATAAATCATTTATTTATTTATTATTCACAAATAAAGGGATTTGACCCAAGTCAAATACTTTTTCCCTCCAACAAATATAATAAAATATTCCATAAAAGGTGGAGCTAGATTTGGTTAATGTTATTTTAATCATGCACCAAGATCTAGAATGACCCAATATTTTGTTATAAATAGGAGGGTTTCTCCTACCATTCTTCACCTTTGGTTGCATATTAGATAACTCTAGATCTATACTCTTGGTCTGACTTTGAGCCATTATCATTGTCATATTTTCCATTATTTGATGTGTGAGCTCCCTTTGAGTTCTATCTTTGTCTGGGTTTTCTACACCAACAGGAGAGAGAAATGCTAGAACTGAAGTGCTGAGGACTTCCAAGAACCCATCCCATTGAGGAGAATTGGAAACACCTTCTTGTTTTCCTCCTAGGTGCCCTTAATACAAAAATTCTTTCAAAAATATTGTTCTTGTCTTGTCTATTGGATGTATGGAGAAAAACCTTATTTTTACTGCTTAATGTCTCTTTATGCATAGACTTGGATTTTTTGCAGCACTTTTCTTGATCAACTAACTGCATATCTGAAGATATTGGCAGCCATATTTGATGTTAGGGCTATAAGTTATGCATAGATAAAGTGGTCTTTTTTCGTACACTTCGACAAAAGATTCATACTAACACCCATGGTATTCAAATATTGTTTATGTTCTTCAGCATCTTTCACCACCTCCAGGAGATCACTAAAACTTAAGTCTGCTAAATACTATATTTTAAACAATTCTCTTTATTGGAAAGATCCTGGAGGTATTCTGCTCAATTGTTTGGTTGAAGAAGAAGCTCAAAGAGTAATGCATAATTTTCACAAAGGTGATTGTGGTGGTAATTTGTTTTGGAAAACTATAGGTAACAAAGTGTTGAGAGAAGGATATTATTGGCCCGCGTTATTTTTAGATTTATATAAAACAGTGATGAGTTGTCATGATTGTCAAATTTTCCAAGGGAAGAAGAAATTGCTTCCTCTTCCTTTGAAACCAGTTTCAGTAAACGCTCCCTTTCAGCAGTGGGGACTCGATTTCATAGGAGAAATCCATCCCGCATCATCGGCACAGCATCGGTGGATATTGACAGGTACAGAATACTTCACTAAATGGATCGAGGCTGTTCCAACAAGGCAAGCTACAGATACGGTAATTATCCAATTTTCAGAATCGAATATTTTATCTCGTTTTGGCTGCCCATACAAAATTATAACAGATAACGCAACAGCGTTCAAGTCTAAGAAGATGGTGGATTTCTGGGACAAATACAATATTGTCCTGGGCCATTCAACAACATAATACCCACAAGGCAATGGCCTGGCAGAATCATCGAACAAATCTCTGATAAATATAATCAAGAAATTGCTGGAGGCCAACAAAAGAAACTGGCATCGAAAGCTCATCAACGCATTGTGGGCAGACAGAGTTAGCAGCAAGAAATCCATAGGTATTTCTCCTTTTGAATTGGTTTATGGTACTGATGTTGTCTTTCCTACATCTCTTATAGTTCTAGTTATGAGATTATTGCAAGAAGTTGGTAGTGCAGACGATGACAATCAGCGAAGGATCAATCAGATGATCCACCTTTAGCAAACAAGAGAGGAAGCGTCACAGAACGTTATTCAGTTGCAAGAGAAGATAAAGAAGATCTATGATCGAAAGACCAAAGCAGAAAGGTTTCAGTTGGATGATGTGGTGTTGAGATGGGATGCAAAAAATGAAGACAAAGGGAAGCATGGTAAGTTCGACAACATGTGGAAAGGACCATACAGGATTTCAACATACAGGGGACATAATGCTTTCTTGCTTTCAGAAATGGATGGCCAAGATTGCCCTAGAGGAGCAGTTAATGGTAGACTTTTGAAGCACTACCATTGTTGAAGATAATAGATCAGAAACTATGTCATCATCATTGTATATACCATGTTATTTTTTGTCAGAGTTCAAGTACATAGTCATTGAAGTTTGGGGCCCGAGGTGAAGGCTATAAAACTTAAATGATATGTGTATGGTTTGGTTTTATTTCAGTTTTCAGTCTTAGTCTTGAGTCAGAGCGGTCTGCATAGTGTCAGTTTTCAGTATTTTTGACTCCATGCCCAATGGATAATGCTACTTGGTCTACGGTGTTCTTGGCACCTCCAAGGAGCTACCATCCCCATTGGAGCCAATGTTAGTGTCAGTCTAGTCATACTGCCAACAATGATCAAAATTTTTCTTTTGCATTTGCATATTAGGAGTCCCATACCAATAAGCTTCACCATTCCGCTAGGTAATGGATCCATTGATGGTAGTGATTTTTCATCAGTTTTCCCTCGTGTGAAAATTATTGATTCTCCTCTCTATGGTCTTTAGTCATGAGCCACTTTCACTTTGTGAGTCATGTCAGTAGGTCATATCAAGGGTCTCATTAGTTTCTAGGATCTCACCATGGTCAAATTAATAAGTCAAGTGTCAATAAATATCAGCAAGGTCATGAGGAAGTCAATAAACTCAAAGTCACATCACCTGGGAAGATCAAAGAAATTTTTTATCCATTTTGATGTAATTTTCACCTCAAAACCATGTTTTGAGGTGAAAACATGATACTTTGCCTTTATTATCATTTATTATGTAATTTTATGTTAGCATATGTAATAAGTCACATTTCAGAAGCTGCTATCTCCATAAAGTTATCACCCTGCCTTTCGGAGAAATTTTCCATAGCATTTTCAGTGTCAAATCATGTTCTAAGTATGTCCCTCTTAAAGAGCCCGGAAAGAGCTTTCCAACGGTATATTACACTCCCAAAACTGACTTCTGGATTGAAATTTATGCCTAAGTGAACAAAAGTCCCCCTATACCCTAAACCAACCCCTTTTCCCATTTCTTCCTAAGCTTTACTTCATCAAAATTTTATGTTTTTCTTTTATAAAACCCCTTTTTCCCCTTCTGATGGAAAAATCACATTATTAAAATCTTTTGAAACATATGCGATTTAATAACCACTTCCCCCCATGTCCCTTTAAGCTTTATAATAACGTTTAAAAGTTTGTTATTATAAAGTCCCGTTCCCTTTAATTTGATTAAATAAAACCACTTCCCCTCCATACCTTTGAACTTTATAATAAAGTTTTAAAAAGTTCCATATCATATAATCCCCGCTGATTCAATTCCATTCCCTTTTCGATCACAATCACAACTTGTAGAACGTGCATTCCGATTAAACCTTGTATTCACAAAAGCTCCGATGTGATTGAGTGCTCCCGATTGGACCCTACCCGATTACACCTCCGCCGTCGATCGCCCCTTCCAATCCGATGGCCTATACTCCATCGCTCTGTTACAATCAGCGATTTCCTTTTGCGCATTACTTTTTGTCCCGCTCTCCTCCGATCTCCCGATGCTGATGGACCTTCGGGTCCCACAACATAATCCTCCGCCCATTCATAATAAAAGGGCTTCTTCCCCTTGTAAAACTTAGATTTTATTTTAATTTGTTTTACAAAGGCCTTGCCCCCATCGCTTATCCCCATCACATCGACATTTTCCATACACGCTTTTCTTCCGCTCCCTCTCCCGATTCCGATCCTGATTTGGCCCGGTCCCACCTTAAGACCCTTCTGCCCCGCTCCAAAGCAAAAGCGCCTTCCCTTTGTTAAACGCTATAATTCGGTTTCAAATTTTTTCAAAGTAATTCCATAGCATCGCACATTTATTTCCCATATAATACTTTGCTCCCGCTTCCCTTCCGTCCCCGCTTTGTGATTGCAATTAAATCCCATTCCCCATCGCATCGCAAGTTTTTGACATACTTTCAATCCCCTTTCCTCTCCGATTCCAATTGCAATGTATAACTCCCGGGTCCCACCTTAACACCCTTTCAACACAAAAATTGTTTTCCCCTTTGTAAAAGTGTCAAACTATTTTTGATGTGTTTTGAAAGGAAATATCCCTTTGGCCTATCTTTTAAACCTATTTCCATTTTGTCAATCACATCAAAGCTTTTAGGGCCTTGTTTCAAATATATCCAACCCCCCGATCCCCGATTGCGATGACACCATCGAAACGTATTGCTCCAATATATATTGTATCCCCTCTCCCCCATTGATTCTGATTGCAATTACAATATGGACCCCACCTCCTTTCCCTTTGCTCCTTCCATTCAAAAATGGGTTTCTCCCTTCACTAAAGGCATCATTTCATTTTTATAATTTCAAAAGAATTTTATTAAAAAGTCTGTTTTCTTCAAACAAATAATGGAAAGAAATAGTGAAAGGGCCGAGAGCCAAAATGAGACAGAGATTTCTACAACAGCAGGAAAATAGGGATCTACACTTCATATTGCCTATTTTACATCCATCCAACGTATCAGTAAGTCTGCCCAAGTGGTCAAAAGTATTGTTGTTCCTTATTTTCATGGGTAGATTGCTGGTTCTCTTTTCTATGATCGGACTTCAGTTCTTGAGCTGGAAAACAGCTCCCCTTTTCTGTGGATCTATTTTCCCACATTTCAGTCTATTTAATGTAATTATTTCTGTCATTTGAATCAGTCTGTAACTCAGAAGTAGGGGAATAGTGCGGAAAATCAAGGAGAACGCTCTGCGCTCCCTTGTAACAGTTTTGAACAGGGAATTAATAAAGAGATGCAGCTCTAATTTGTGGGATCCATGTGGTATGAAATTTAGCATTTGTTCTCTCCTTTGTGTTCATATGTAAATTGTTATTTTCACCTTTCATCCATAAATCTTTCTAGTTGAATGCTTTCAAGATAGAAAGGTAGAATCCATTTTTATGCTCTGCCTTGGGAAATAATTCAATACTCTGTGTTTTTCTTTCTGTTTGAAAAGGATCCATCTTCCATGCCCTTTTCAGCTCCTCACCATTCTTTCCATTCCATCATTATTTAAACTTAATTGCTGAAATTTCCTGCCTACCTTGCCCCATTAGATACCCTGTACCCCTGATTTAATTCCCGGTTTCAAAACTGTCCCATTTGTCCCATACATCCCTAAAACATTCATTCATTTCATTAAAACATTTTCCCACTCTTATACCTAGCCTAAAATTAGTTCATAATTGTACTTTGTTTGAATATCTATTCATGGAGAGAGCCCTATCCTGACCTTGTAGGGCTAGCTACAAGGCTAAGCATGGTTTAAAGGTTACCCTGATTTTCCTTTTCAGCCTGAGGTTCAAATCAGGTGATAACATTTCTGGCGACTCCACTGGGGACCAATGATATGACTGTCTTCGAGTTCATATTCTCGGCACTTTGAATGTGTTATTCTGTTTTGAAGAAGGTCATAGTCAGGCCCTGTGTGAATAAAGAATATTGAAACCTCTGTCTAAGGTTAAACCCTGGTTATATAGAACACGACGATCCCTTACAAATATCCGTTGTTGAAGTGACAAAAGGCTTTGTTCTGTTGCTAATGGGGTAATATTAGTGGGACCCATCCATTGAGTAACGCGAGGAGTTAAGTGCCAAACCACAGTGAAAAGCCTAAGTTAAAGCGCAGTTTATTTACCAGAAGCAGGTTTCGGGAAACCATACTACCTTTGTTGCGCCACTTTTGGCCCGGAGCGAAACCACACCAAAAAAACACGATCCAGTAATATTTGGGCATGTCATCTCCCAAATACTACCCATATCACGCAACTTTCATGTGTTAACCCTCAGCCTTTGAAAAAACATGAAATTGACGAGGATCGTTCGATCTGAAGAATGTTAGATCTAACGGCAATTGCACAGTGAAGTGCATGAGTAATAAATAGAGGTATGGTCCGGCGGTTTTGCATTATTAAATTTTTATTTAATTTATAAAAAGGTGAATAATGGATGCGTGGGCCCCTGTTGAATGAAATTTATGTCGCGTTGGTTGAATAAATGGGTTTTATGATATAAGTTCGAAGGTTGGTTTTTTTTAAAATAATCGTGCCATTGTTATAATATTTTGATATTATGACCAAAGTGATAAGGTTTGCCTAAGTGTGTTCCCCTATATCACATGAAAATTTAAAGGATTTGTTTGAAGAAGTTTGAATATTATTACAAAGAAAACATTGTTAAAGCGCTTTTAGAGGGGAATATAATTACAAGAGTTTATTCCAAAGATCTACAGTCATAATATATTTCTGGTATCAGAGCATAAAGATAGTCACCCTAGTAATATTTTCCTTGTACATTCCTGGACTCTGGAAGATGATGTTCTGAGTTGCTAGGCTAAAATAAATTTTGTACAGTAGAAATTTAACCACACTGGCTTCAATAAGATACACAAGGGCCAATCCAGATCCAAATCCTCCCCCTTTGTTTGAAAATCCTAATCTTATCCCAAGAATAGTCAGAAGACAAGAAGGATCACTAAGTCCTAAACCTATGTTCAGATCCCATACCTGGCCCAGTGAGTGGTTTTTTGTAGAAGATATTTCCTTTGATGAAAATTTTGAGCTTTATTTGTTTAAAATTAATTCTGAAATTGCACTTGATGACAGAGTTTTAGATCCTTAATTTCTTGTAGATATTGAAGCTCAAAGGGAAAATACATCAATTGATGATTATATTTTGAATTCCCCTCGGTCATCTATCACTGTAACTAATATCCCTGAGCCTTCAGAGTCATCAAGAATAGCATTTCCTCCTCCTAATTCATCAGCATTTCCATCAGTCAATTCCCATCTTTCATCCCCTCCATAAACACCTCCTTCGAATCCTTGTACTACAAGCATTGTTGTAAATCCACCCAGAGTCATGGCTGCCTGGTATGCACCCCTGGTTTTACCTCAGGTTCTCAATGATATGCCTGTTGATTACCAAAATAAAATTCCTATCTTTGATGCCACTCAAATAATCACAGCCCAGCAACATGTTGATAAGATGAATGACTTTTTTGATCTTCATGAGGTAGAGGTAGAGAATGTAACCACAAGATTGTTTGTCCAAATTTTTGGAGGTGAAGTTAGAAAGTGGTTCAGAGCCTTACCAGCAGGCTCTATCCGCACTTTGCAGGAGTTACATACACAATTCTTAGATCGGTGGGAGGTAAAGAAAAACCCACTCCAAATTTTTTCTGAGTATGAAAATATTAAAATAAATGTTGGTGAAACTGTACAGGATTATTGTCTAAGATTCAATGCCATATATAATGCTATTCCGGCTAACCTGAAATCTCTTGTGGGATTAGCCTTGCTCAAATTTCCAGATGGTTTCTATGCTGATATGGCATATCAGCTGCGAGAAAGAGATCCTTCTACTCTTGAAGACATGCAGAAGATAGCGGTAAGTGTAGAAGAAAATCTGCTAGCTAAAAGAGCTCGAACTAGAGCTAAAAAATGAGTCACTGTGAAAGAAGAAGTGGCTCCTTCAGACAGCAAAATGGACACTTTGATCCAACCTCCTGTGGGATTAGCCTTGCTCAAATTTCCAGATGGTTTCAATGCTGATATGGCATATCAGCTGCGAGAAAGAGATCCTTCTACTCTTGAAGACATGCAGAAGATAGCGGTAAGTGTAGAAGCAAATATGCTAGCTAAAAGAGCTTGAACCAAAACTAAAAAAAGAGTCACTGTGAAAGAAGAAGCGGCTCCTTTAGATAGAAAAATGGACACTTTGATCTGAACATTTGAAAATATGGTTGATCAATTAACCATTTTAGATAGGCCAGAAGCACAAATAATGAATCTAAATTTCAAAGGATAACAACCACAATTTAGAATTAAACAGAGAGAACAGAGAGCGCAGGACCAAGCAACACCACAACAACAGATCATGACTCCATTGTAGCAGAATTACGTTCAAGGAACAGACACAGATGATGATGATCCTTTGATTGAATCCAACCATTTCTTCACTACCGATGGGGCACCCATCTTTCTCACAGAAGATGAGGAATATACAGCAACTGCGAACATTAAAAAATATGAAGATTTCATTTTGGCCAATGACATAGTGTTAGAAGAAGAGTCTGATGACTACTAATGAGGATACATGAATGTTTTATCGGCCCAAAAAAGGAATATTCTCTGAGGAACAGAGATGTTCCGATTAGTCCCATTCAGAAGAGAAAAGAGCCCCAAATTAATAACGATTCTCAGAGGAAAGGGAAAGAACCGACTGATCCTTCCTCCAGCAAAACATCTTCAGCGATTAACACTGCAATTGGAAAGAACCAGCAGAGCCCAGAAAAGGAGCAAGTAGAGAAGAAAGATCCTCCTATTAAAGAGGTAGAAAAATTTCCTTCCTTTAATTTGGAGAATGAAATTTCTAAGCTAAAAGTGTCCATGCCCCTGACTGAGTTGGTGAAAAATAGCACTTATAAAAATCAGGTGTCTATAATTTTGCAAATAGACTCTGTTTTTGATATGGTTAATGTTGAGGATGACTATCCGGAACTCATCTTTGGTCCAGCCATAGAAGATCAATCTAAAGAAATTGAAGTCCCTCCCTTTTACCTGAGTCTTAGATTACATGAGTTCATCTTGCATAATGCTATGTGGGACTCCGAAGCCTCACATAATTTGATGCCCAAAGCCATTATGGAGAAGTTAGGACTTGATATTACCCGAAAATACCATGATTTTTACTCCTTTGACTCAGGTAGGGTCCATTGTATTGGCCTTATCAAAGACTTGGTAGTGTCTTTAGATCAAATCCCAGCCAAGAATGTTTTGATGGATGTAGTTGTTGCCGATGTCCCACCAAGGTTTGGAATACTTCTATCTAGGTCTTGGGGTGCGAAACTTAAGGGAACCATGCAGCTTGAATTCCCTTATGCCACCATTCCCGTGTTTGGCCAGTTGAGAAAAATATATAGGGAGAAGAAAATGAAATATATGATTACTAGCAAAGAGAAGCCAGTAAATCATCCCATTAATGCAGTCCACATAGATTTAGAGTCCTTTGTCTTATATTCAGATGGTGGTTTGAATGATGATAATGTTCAGATGGTACAAGTAGATTAGATACCTGAAATTTTAGAGAATTTTAGGGAAGTCCTCAAATAGGAAAAAGATAAGGTAGCAAGCACTTCTGAGCCTCCTACCTGCTAGCAGCAAAAAGACAGTGAACAACAGAAGGATACAAAAACCAGTCAAGATAAAGTGGAAAAAGAAGCAAAATTTCAGCATCTACAAGAAGAAGAAGAAGGCCTTTGGAGCATGGATTTTGATGGAGCTGTTGGTAAGGATGGAGCTAGTATTGGAATATGGATTCAAAGCCCTGTTTTCCAGCCTGAAAAGGTTCCTAGTAATTTTAGAGTATGTGCTTACAAATTAGCCTTTGACTGCTCTAACAATGAAGCAGAGTATGAAGCTTTGATTGCAGGTCTAAATATTTTGAAGAAGCTAAATGCAAAGAGGATTTATTTTTATGGAGATTCAGAGCTGATAAACAAACAGGTCAAAGGAGAGTACCAAGCAAAGCATCCTATATTGAGGGCATACAGAAATGCAATCCTGGATATCCTAAAGACATTTCCTGAGTACACTTTGACAACGGTACCCAGAATGCAGAACATTATTGCTGATTCTCTGGCCACTATAGCAAGCAACTTGAAGGTTTCGATGAACTCCAACAACAAGTTTGAGATCTATGTCAAACATAGGCCTGTTGTTCCTGACAATTTGAAGTATTGGCAAGTGTTTTGGTATGACAATGATATCAATGTTTTTTTGCAGAGTGGTGGAAAATTCAAAGATACCCCAATAGAAGCTGATTATGAGGTTGATGATCAAGAAATTGAATCAAATAAGATGGACATATTGCAGCTGAAAGACAATGTAATTCCTAGAGGTCTCATACCTTTAGATGAGATTTTTTATCAGGATGATGTTGCAAAGAAACCAAGCTTGGTGCCTACTGAGAAAGGAGTTGAAGATGTGAATCTTGGAACACCTGATAAGCCCAAGTTTTTGAAGTTGTCAAAGGCATTGTCCCCTGAGGTATTTGATGAATAAACCTATCACTCCTAGCCGTGTTACAAGATGGTTTCTATTGCTTCAAGAATTTAATATCACAATAGTAGATAAACCAGGAAAAGATAACATAGTTGCTGATTTCCTATCTAGAATGGATAACAATGATGAATGCACACCTATAGAAGATAGTTATCCCGATGAACATCTTTTTGCAGTTTCTATTAAACCTATGTGGTATGAAAATATTGCTAACTATCTTGCTACATGGAAAGTGCCTCCTCATTTGTCATACAGGGAACAGTGAAAAATTATTCATCACAATTCCCGATATTCTTGGATGGCAGGGTACCTTTTTCATACAAAAGCTGATAAGAAGATTCGGCACTGTGTATCTGAGGATGATATTTATGAAGTATTAAAGGCTGCCCATGATGGCCCTTGTGGAGGGAATTTTACAGACAAAAGAACAAGCCATAAGGTGCTACAAATGGGATATTACTGGCCTTCTATCTTTCAAGATGCACAGAATTATGTCAGGAGGTGTGATAGTTGCCAACGTATGGGGTAGCCCAGTTGAGCTAATGAAATGCCTTTACAGGCACAGGTAGTCCTCAAGCCATTTGAGAAATGGTCTATTGACTTCGTTGGACCCTTTAACCCACCCTCCCAGCAAAAGGTCCACATCTTAGCCTGTATTGATTACGTGACTAACTAGGTAGAAGCCAAGGTTGTTGCGAAAGAAACAGAGCAAGTGGTCTCAGATTTGCTATTCGAAGAAATTTTTTCTCGTTATGGTACTCCAAGAGAGATTGTTTCATATGGAGGAGCACAGTTCACATCACACATGATAACAAAGCTTATGCAGAAATATGGGGTCAAGCACAGGGTGACGTCTCCATACCACCCCCAGGCGAATGGACAAGTGGAAAGCACAAACAAGACATTGGAAAATATCTTGACAAAAACTGTGGCATACCATCGTTGGGAATGGGCTCAGAAGCTACCTAAAGCCCTCTGGGCATACTGAAAAACATGGCGGAATACAACTGGGTTTTCACCATTTGAGTTGGTTTATGAAAAATCCCTGTTGCTTCCAATAGAATATGAAATCAGTACACTCAAAACAGCTCTTGAAGTTGGTTTGATCTGTCAGATGCCTAGAAACATCGACTAGCCTAGCTCAATGAACTAGATGAAATCGATTCAATGGTTGTCCAAACAACTATTTCTATTCAGCAGCAGAGAATTCCTTAAACATGCACTTCTTCCTATTGAAGCAGTTGTAGCACATGGCACATTCAGCTAGACTTTCACACCGGATGCTGACAGTACTCTCCTACAACCATGGATTGGTGCGTTTACTGGTCATGTATGCAATAAATAGACTTCGAGTCTCCTGGGCGGAACTCTGTGGATCCTCGGAAGAAGAGATAGAAGCCGTTATTGCTGCTAGAGAAGAGGAACTAGTCTCTCCAGCTGGTTTAGCAAAAGAAGAAAATTCAGAGGGAATTGATCAAGAGGAACCCAAAGAAATGGAAATGGAGGTTGATAAGGAGGAACTCGAAGAAGTGGAAATGGAGGTTGATCAGGAAGACCGAAAGAAATGAGAATAGAGGAGATAATTTGCGACACAGTCGAGGCTACCACACAAGAACCAGCCTCGCTTGAGGAGCCCACAGATGAAGGAATGATGGATATCGTGCATGAAGTCGAGATTATCATATAGTTGTCGACTTTTGTCAATGAAGAACAGGGAAGTGAAATGAAAAACAGAGGAATGCCAAGTGATGTTGTTTTTCAAGAAACAACATCACCTGCCTAAGTAGAAATGGATGTTGAAACAAGTGAGGGTGCTACACAAGAAAAAGAAGGTAAAAATCTACAAATGGAGGGCAGTAAAGCCAGAAATTGAGGTCTCCTCTGCAGCCACATATAATGGCCCGATTGAAGAGTTGTTTGAGGGTCGAGAATTTTTCTTGGCTGCTGAAATCCAGAAATGGCAGCCTGTTGCAAGTGACCATAAGAAAGAAACAATGCGGGTTCGAGAACAAGCCACCAGGGTCATCACAAGATACATAGATCAGTTGGATAAGGCGCGACTAAAACAAGCTAAACAGAAGACCATAATAGAATAATTGGAAGAACAAGTGCAGCTGCTACAATTAGATAAGGAGAAGATGTTCTCCCTAGCATAGTAGGTAATGGCTTAAAGACCTCCTGCACATAGCTATGCCTTATTCCTTGACGAGAAATTTCTTTTCTTTTGTCTTGAAATTATATATAAGGAGATTTGGTACAAGATTGAGGACCCCATTCAATTTCTCTATATTTTAAAAATTCATGATATCATAGGACAACACTTAATGTGCAAGCTTCTATATGCATGGGTATTTCTTGAGGCATGATAAACCTTTTAACCCCGTTCCATTCGTGGGGGACATTCATTTAAGATCTTTTACCTCTTATACCATTAATCAAATTAAGTGGAGAAAGGCCTGGGATACGTTTGAAGAAAACCAATTCAAAAGGTTGTTAATGATGAGGAAGGAGGATGGCCAGTCCTCAAACATATATAACAAGCATTAAACATTTCTACAAATTGAGGGGTGTAGAGAACACATGTTGGAAACCTAGAAATGGTGTGCTAACCTATGTGTCAGACAGATTATGATGTTCCGTAAGGAAGCATTGGATAGTTGTCAGAGGAGGTGGATGTTGTCATCCTCAGCTGTCAGAGGACGAGAACCATTTGGGGCACCTAACTTTGCACGGGATCTAGAGAGGATTCCACATTTTGTAGCATTCATTCATACCTGTGGGGTTAGATGGATGGGGCTAAGGTTTCAGTTTCCCCTTATCTAGTTGCCATCCGAGCGATATACTCCTACATACAATGTTGATCCAGATTGGTGGAAGGATGTTGTTTTAACAGAAGGGTATAAACCCTGGGACGGAAATGGCTGAAGAATATGATATCACATAGCATCATTCTAGTCATAGCCAATCCAATCTAGATCCGAGGAGATGACGAGATGCATGAGGACATGCAGATAGACCAATTGGGGGGAGATGTTGGGTACCGGATTTGTATACTTTTCTCTCCTATTTTCGCCCTGTTGGGGTTCCCATGTTCTGGCCAGATTGGCAAGACCAAAAGATGAGACAACATAAGAACCATTTTCAGACCTCAGGATCTAGCCCTCCTGGGTCTAGAGAGGGATATCTCTAATTTGAGCAAAGTTTTATGTCTATGAAGCTCAAAGTTTAAGATGTTAGGCTAGTTATAGGCACAAGGTTTGTTTGTTTGATTGTTTTTTTTGGTTGCTGGTTATCAGGAAAGAAGGGTCCAATGTAAGACCAGGATGAGCAAAGAGGGATAAGGCAAAGGTGAAATATTCTAGGAAGTATTCAAAACCATTGGGAAATGGAGTCAGGAAAGGATTTACTTGCTACTCAATATGCAGGCTTTCAATTGGGCTAGTCATCTGAAACTTAGGATCTTCAAGATGATTATGTGATATGGAAAGTAGGAGGGAGGAAATAACACAGATTTCAGAGCACGAAGTTACAGATCAGCAGGTTGTACAAGGATCCTAGTGGACAGGGCTAACTCTAATCCCCAGTGTTCCCAAATCTTCCAACTAAATATATAACAAGAAGCATCTAAGAACTGAATTCATTTAATTCATACATCAGAGAGCAGGCAATAACATCCACTACACTGGTTAAACCAATTGAAATCACTTCTCAAATAATAAATTCAGAAGAGGAACATAAATGGCAAGGAGAGCAGGAACATAGGGTACCTAACAAGGATAAATCCCATGCCAAACTTCTGATGCAAGCCAGTAGAAATGAAATGAAATGAATGTAAACACAGAGATAGGAAAACATCACCGCTGCTTCAGATCAGGATCCAAAGAAATGTGCTTTTCATATTAAGTAACAATACCAATCAAGTACAACATTGCCAATAGCTGAATACTCAGTCTGAAAACATATCCATCAACCTATCTTACAATCTTTACACAGAGACTGAGTCTCCAAAGCAACTGCTTGCAGTTCTCTGATAAGTGATCAACAACCATTACAATGAGTTCTTCATGAATTTATAGCTCCAGAGGAGTGGAGGAGGTAGGTGGAGAACTAAGTGCAGTAATAAACTTTTGAAAAGAAAGAGGGCCGAAGCCCATTCTGCTTTAAATCCTAGGCATTCAATTCCTGTCATTTCTAGCTGAAATGGTGGTCTTATTTGGGCCTCTGCTTCTTCTGGATATGAATTTGATGTATTTCGGCTGCAGTACTCTGTGGTACTCCTGGTGATTTGAACAAAAATAAAATAAACTTCTGAGAAGTTTGCCATATAAATTCTCTGGTAGTTTCGATCTGCTGTCTGGTGGAAATTTCTTCAGGGACACGGTGTTGAATAAAAACTGTATGGGCACCCTGTACCCGATGAAGAAAAACATTCTGCTG
Source organism: Pinus albicaulis (assembly GCA_034641835.2). Taxonomy (NCBI): domain Eukaryota; kingdom Viridiplantae; phylum Streptophyta; class Pinopsida; order Pinales; family Pinaceae; genus Pinus; species Pinus albicaulis. The sequence goes on along the minus strand of JAXQQM020066940.1, from coordinate 4,266 downwards.
CAGCAAAAACCCTGATGTGAATTGATTTCCGTGTGTTGTACCTTCTGCGTGGTTTCTGGGTCTTCCATCCGATGTTTTGCTTCTCAAACCACTGCATAGGGCTCAAAACCTTCATTGGCGTGCCCTAACCTTTTTTCTGTTCCATTTTAAATCTCTGTTGGAGAAAACTGCGCTTTTGATGGCCCCGGGGAAGATTGTACAGATTTCTCAGCCCTATTCTTAAATGCAGTCACGTTCATAACCTTCCCAAGCTTGGCTTTAATAATTTAATCTGTGCATCTGATCTCTTCGACATTCTCTGTCACTGTCACAGAGACTGAGAAACTCAGCGATTTTCTGCCGCTCATAACCCTGCAGGACACGCAAACTGTTAAGGAATCATGCATGGGGGGTGACGGACACAATGAAGACGATGAGGGTGGCCATGCTGGATGATGAGACGGTGGGAGTGCACAGGTTGGTGGTGGAAAACACAGCGAAACAATGAAATATGGTATGGGGGATGTGCATGAAGCAGAGGCAGTTTTACATGAAAAATCACGAAAAATGACCTTTGAATGAATACATATGATAGAGGTGATTATACGAATGAACACGTGGAAGGGGTGATGACGTGGGTGGACCAGTCAGCAACTGGGGATGAACATATCTGGACCGTCCGATCTCAAAGGAGATCAACGGTGGAAACGCGTCGGACGGTGGGCCAGAGGCGAATTTGGCTTAGGTTATACAGTGTGCAGCTTCGCGGAGCGACAGCCATTGGATGGGCGATCGCAGATCGGACGGATATTACGCATATCGCTCTGTGACTTTGGACGAACAATAGCACACGATGGAGGGCGGTTTTAGAACCGTACGCGGGGACACGCGGCAGAAGGTGTATGGAATCACTGGGTCATCGAGGAAAACCGCCCACCGCGCAAAGGCAGTGCGATAGAAACCGCCAGGTTTGACATAGTGCACCGCGGGGACCACAGGGACTGGTGTATTCCGGACCGTCGATCTGGTGGGAAATGAACAGTTAAGGTGTGGTGATCGACGATGCATGGGTTTAACGGTGGTTGCAATGGGGGTGGCGATCACCGTCTCTTCTGTCTGAATCAATGGCTAGGAATATCCCCGATATGCGTTGGAGATTAGCGCCTTCTTGTGCTGGCATGTGGTTCTAGCACCGGGTCACTTGGAGGAAAAGGTGCGGGGGTCGAGCAGAAGAGGGGCTAGGCCTATTATAATGTGGAAAATGGGTTTTTAAGTCATTTTAATGCATTTTGAGGCCTATAGAGGGTAGCGATAGGAAGGAAAGGGGTATAAAGGTTTAAAAAAGGGAGAAAATGGGATTTAAAGGGGATCTTGGGAGGTTTAGAGGGTTAATAGGGGGAAAGAGGGGAGCAAGGGGGATCTTGACAAAGGGAAAAAGGGATGAAAAGGGATATTTTGCAGGGGTATAAGGGGTAAATGAAGGCTTTTAGGAGCACAATATTTTGCAATCAGAGGGTCTTTATAATGGGATTTCAGCAGAGGGGATTACATCACAGGGCAAAGGCTCAGAAGACTTCAAGGATGATGTGTCTCAGGGGAGATGCATTCATTGAAGTCTCAGAAACATTTTAGCCCCCTACTTTGCTTGTCAAAAATTTATAAGGGGGGGCTAACAGTGGCTCCACATCAGGATGGCTTCTTCTTGAAGGAGTCAAGAATTCAGAGAATAGATCTTTGGAGTAGGCTAGTGGCCTGTTGCTTTACACATCCCTTCTTTCTTTGATAAGCTGCCACAATATGAAGACATTACATCAGCAAAAACTTACTCCAACAAACTACCTACCCAAACTACGATCCTAGCATTTTTTCTTCTTCCAGGGTGCATTTGAGCTAGCAGACCCTTTACATCTTTTTATTTTTGCAAAAAATAAATAAACATATTCTAAATCTACCCTTATTGCTCCATGAGACCAGATTAGACTGTTGGTCTCATATGTTTCTCTACCTAATCTAATATCTGCTGGGATTAAAATGTCCAGTAGATTTCTTCTCTACATTCTAAGACAGGAAATTGAAAAACAGTCAAGCCAGGATTAGACTGTCTGACTTGTTGTGGATCCAAGGCATAAAAATAGTTGCACATGGATAGAAACTTGCAAAAAACTGAAAACAAAACTGTGAAGGCTTGGGATCTAAACTTGAAACATCCTTCTTGCCATTTGTGACTCAATATTTGAGCATATTAGAGTCACTTCTTTTTTCATCTCAGCTCTGATTTTGGGTATGTTAGAGTTGATTCTTATTTCTTCTTTGCTAGCCCAGATTTTGAGCATGTTAGAGCCACTCTTTTGCATATCATAGGTCCATGTTTTAAGCATGTCCGAACCTCTCTTTTTCCTCTATTTTTTGAAACATTTTTCTTTTTCTTGAAAATAAAAACTGCAATGGTATGTACAATGGCAATGGAGACTGGAAACTGTAAATTAGCAGAAGTAATGTTTGAGCATCCTGCCTTTGACAGGACCCCCAAACAGTTCAGTGTCATCTAATTCTTGTAAGAAGAATGTTAGAAAATTAAATATTACAGAGCAATGAAACACATAAAATATGCGGAAAATACAAGCACACAAAACACATAAAACCAGAGAGACACAGATATACGTGGTTCACCCAGTTTGGGCTACGTCCACCTCGAACAACCAGTCCTTCCTTTCTATTATCCAGCAAAAATGAAGAGACAAAACCTACAGCAGATCCACTGTAATATCCTCTGCCTTTCTTCTCTCCCTCTCTTTTTCTCGCTCCGAGAATACACTCATAATACACAGCCGCAATACAATACCCTCATATATACAAGGGGTTGCCTTTTAGGGCAAAAAACCCTAATCTAAACATAACTTCTACCGTCAGATCATTTGCCTAATGAACGGCCCAGATTGACTAGAAATTACTATACTTTTACAAGGCAATTTTACATCTGTTTTTAGCTTCGGGGGCGCTGCCCCCGAACCCCCACCAGGGGGGGGCTCCGAAAAGCGTTGTCGCCCCCACCTGGACCCCCCACGGCAGCGATTAAATTCGGGCGGCGTTGCCGCCCCTTTTAAGGTACAGGGATCCAATGCTGTGATACAAAGTAAACACGATAATCAGGCTCCACACCCAACAATCTCCCACTTGGAGACTGATTGTAGCAACTCCATCGTTGCTTCATTTGCTGGAAAATGACTCCTCTTTGGACCTGGCTGTTTCTCATCTTCATTGTCATCCTTGAAGACCAATTGAAACTGAGCATGTTCTCAGTTTCTCCCTGGTTACAACTTTTGTTAGCATATCTGCAGGATTCTGGCTAGTGTGTATCTTTTCCAGCTTCAACTCTCCATCTTCCAATACCGACCGTATGAAATGGTACTTGAGATGTATGTGTTTAGTCCTAGAATGAAATGCTGAGTTCTTTGCAAGATGAATAGCACTTTGGCTATCACTGTATAGTGTGCCCATATCATGCTTCTTACCCAATTCATCCATAAACCTTTGTAACCAAATCATTTCTTTACTAGCCTCTGTAGAAGCAACATACTCGGCTTCTGTTGTTGAAAGTGAAACAACACTTTGGATTTTTGAAACCCAACTGACAGCTGTTCCACCTACAGTAAATACATATCCTGTAGTGCTCCTCCTATTATCTCTGTCACCTGCCATATCTGCATCAACATATCCCTGTAGAGCAATGTTTGAACTACCAAAGCATAATGCTTTATTTGTGGTACCTCTCAAATATCTGAGAATCCATTTTACTGCCATCCAATGTTCTTTTCCTGGATTGTTCATGTACCTGCTTACAACTCCCACTGCATGTGCAATATCAGGCCTTGTGCAGACCATTGCATACATTAAGCTTCCAACCGCTGATGCATATGGAACTTTAGACATATAATCCATGTCTTCTTGGGTCTTTGGGCACATCTCCTTACTAAGTTTGAAATGGCTAGCAAAAGGTGTACTAACTGGTTTTGCATTCCGCATATTAAATCTTTTCAACACCTTTTCTATGTACTCATTCTGAGACAGTGTTAATTTGCGATTTTTCCTGTCTCTAGTTATCCTCATACCCAGGATTTGTTTTGCAGCTCCCAAATCTTTCATTGCAAATGAATTTGCCAATTTTCTTTTGAGCACATTTATTTCCTGCATGTTAGACCCTGCAACAAGCATGTCATCTCAGATAAACACAATGATCAGAGTGACATCTAGTATAACCTTGTTCAGACATAAACCTATCAAATTTTA
>JAXQQM020072416.1:0-90503 GCA_034641835.2 Pinus albicaulis | reverse complement strand
TCTAGCCTAAAACCCTACATTAAGTAATAATCTTCATGATCATATGGGTTAGAATAATCATTTTCCAAAGTTATTTATTTTATGTATTTTTGAGTGAATTTATGATTAAAAACTAGGAAATTAACATGGTTTCATATATCTATATATGTGTTATGAATTTTGTGCCATGTGTAGGCTTATTTGGAGGTTCTAGAAGGGTCTTACTTGGCCTCCCAAGCACAAATTCGAATTTCAACTCAAGAGGTGGACCATATTCCAAGGAGAAATATCATGGAGATCTTGATGTGTCATGGGATTTGTATCTAGTATTTAGGGATAAGTTGAGACAAGTATGGATCTAGTAGGTGTTTTAGGGATTTACATTTATTGAGAAGATATCCGTAATTCATGTATAAATAAGAGGAGCATCCTTCAAAGGAAATTAACAATGTGTAATTTGGTAATAATATTATTGGAGACTTTGAGATAATTTGAAGAACCAGTTCTACTGTTCTATTTGTTGTTCATGTTGTGGATGCTTTATTGAATTTTTTGTAGCTGAGAAGTTATTCAAGTGTGCAAGGCAAGGGCGAAGGGCCCCCATACCAAGCTAAGTACACCTTTTGGTTAAATTAGCATAATTTTCGTGAACTAGTTTTGCTTTAGATTTATTCAGTCATCTAGATGTGTGAAGATTTCTTATTATTTCTAGATGATTATTAGTTTAATTCTAATTTTCATATAAAGGGACAAACAAGAATTTAATTTAAATTCTCCTTCTATCTGATCATGAACAACAACTAAAATTCATCCTATTTTCCTTGCTTGAGTTATTTCCTGAATTTCTAGTTTTAATGCAATGGTAACAATGATGGAATAGAATTATAAAGAAGAAAAACATGGACTTCCTAAGTTAGTGGCCTCTTCTCCTACTTTTTATACATCATAAGCTATTGTTAATCATCTATTTAGTTTCTTTTCATTAAGGTAGTACTGTGGGGAAGGACAACCATGATCTCCTAAGTTAGGAGCCTCTTCCCTCACTTATTACTTATTGAATTAGAAACTTCTTAGTTAGATTTTATATTTGTAATATGAATTTCCATTATTTTCATTTAAACAAATACTTCCTATACTAGTTTAATCTAAGATTCCATATGCTTTGGTTTGCTTCTAAGTTTACGAAACCCCTGGGTTGACAATTAAATGACAGGGATTTAACATACCATTAAAACACCCAACAAATCCTGACTGTTCTAGATCATTATCATGCTATTAATTTGATTCCAGGAAGTGTTCCTCCAAACATCAGGCCTTATAGATATCCTTACTTCCAAAAGAGCGAAATTGAACGTATGATTGCAGAAATGTTAGAGGCGGGTATAATTCAACCCAGTCAAAGTTCTTTCTCTCCTCCTGTAGTATTGGTACACAAGAAGGATGGATCATGGCGAATGTGTCCGGATTATAGGGAGCTCAATAAGCTCACCATTAAAGACAAATTTCCCATTCCTGTGATTGATGGATTATTGGATGAATTACATGGAGCAATTTATTTTACCAAGTTGGATCTTCGTTCAGGATATCATCAAATTAGAATGAAGACTGAAGATATTCCAAAAACAGCATTTTGAACTCATGATGGTCATTATGAATTTTTGGTCATGCCTTTTGGCCTTACCAATGCACCTTCTACATTTCAAGGGTTGATGAATTCCATTTTCAAACCCTTCCTTAGAAAATTTGTGCTAGTATTTTTTGATGATATACTAATCTACAACAGGTCTTTGAAGGATCATGTTCAACATGTTGACAGGGTGCTCAAACTATTGCAGGAGAAACAATTATATGCAAAAACATCCAAATGTTTCTTTGGAGTACAAGATGTGGAATATCTGGGTCATATTATATCTCACGAGGGTGTTAAAGTAGACCCTAACAAAATTAAAGCCATTAAGGAATGGAAAGTCCCCAAGACAATAAAGCAGTTGCGAGGATTTCTCGGGTTAACAGGCTATTATCGCAAGTTTGTTAAGAATTATGTGAGAATAGCAGCACCTCTAACAACATTATTGAAGAAAGATGCATTTTCATGGACTCCTGAAGCAACTAAGGCCTTTGAACATCTTAAAGAGGCAATGTGCCTAGCACCGGTCTTAGCTACGCCAGACTTCACAAAAACCTTTATTGTGGAATGTGATGCCTCATGAAATGGAAATGGTGTTGTTTTAATGCAAGAAGGAAGACCCATTGCTTTTGAAAGTCATCCAATCAAAGGAAAGTATTTACAGAAACCTATTTATGAGAAGGAAATGTTAGCAATACTGCATGCACTAAAGAAATGGTGACCTTTTATCAAAAGATTTTTCATTGATGTCAACCCAAGCAGCACCTGGGGCTAACCCATTATTGCATGGAAATTTTGACATACCAAATTAATATATTATAGGTCAATAATGATTTTGATGGTTTCTACTCGTCGAGATGTTTCCGTTGATATATGGCATGCCATGCAATTCTTCATGGTTTCAGAGATATTCATGTTTGAAGTTTGTACCCCCAGTTAGTGGGATAAAACCCCATGGGGTTGGGGCATGGGTCATTGAAAATTCATAATTAATATTTTTTAAGCTCCTAAAATCCCTCCCACTTTCACTTGTTGAGGCGCCTCTCAACTTAAGAATTTATCTAAATTGTGATCTTCATTTCCTCCTTAGGCAAGGGATTTCACTATTGGAAATAGGTCATCATGGAATTTTCGCTCTAACTTTTTTTCTACAAAGTTTCAGAAGCTGAAATTTTTAGGAGGTGAAGAAAAAATCCTGGGGAAGCTTCTATAAAATTTTTAGATCAAGGTACACAATATGTTTTGATATATGATCTGTGGAAGTCAGGGTTTTTGCAGGCTGCTGAAATTCATCTCAAATAAGTGACCTTGGTAAATTTGTCATAACCCTCTTTCTGAGTATCGGATTGGAATTCCATAAAAAGTGGTGGATATGGCATAGTTTTTAATTTTCACTCTATCAATTTCAGAGCCAAATGAAGAAATAGTGACACGTAGCACATCGTACAAGTGCACTCTGCTGAAACAATCTATAATTAGGGCATTGTGAGAGATTGGGTATAACTCTCTCTTGAAGAATCAAAACTGGGTCAGACCTATGGCATTAGAAAGATGACTCATTGGAATACTACAAGACCAAAAATCAGATATTGAGGATCTGAAATAACAGAGATACACCAGATTCAATATTGAGCTCTTAGAAGGCAAAGAAAAAGCTAGATCATGTGTTGTCAAGGGTTGCAAAGGACCAGACTTTCTATGGTAGCAAAGCAAAGCAAGGTGTAGTAGAAGGTAGCATGACAAGAGCGGTAGCTAAGGTGCATAATAGCAGCAAAAATTTCATCATATGAAGTCTTCAAGTGGGCAGCACTGCATACAATCATTGTAAATGTATCATTGTACTTAGTCATTGCAAATACATTATTGTACAAATTGTACTAGTATCTATCTACCAAGGGTTGAAGAGGAAGTGTTGGGAGGTCTAGGATCATCATTAGGTGTTTGTACCAAAGTTGGGGTTATGGTCTAATATATCTTCTTCTTCTACATCATTCTATATCATTGTAAAGTGGACCATTTTCCCTGGTACGGGAGTCCATTCTTCTTTTATTATTCTATAGGGTGGTAGGGTGGTGCTAGGATGAGTTGTATTTGCATCAAAAGTTGGGGCATCCGTTCAGTTGACTACTAAAGAATCTCGAGCGTTGGAGCGTCCATCCAGTGGGAGCTGGAGAAGAATGCTTTTCTAGATTCTAGGAAGTTGGAGCTTTATTTTCAATTGGAGTTGAATATTAAAGAATGATTAGAAAAGCATTACGTGTTTTTTGTCTCGAAGTGGGTTTCCACCTTAAAAACTGTGTGCATTTGTGTTCCTCTTGTTTGCTGCTATAATTGTACAAACACTGATAATAATTGAAGATTAACTATTGCTCTAATTGAAAGGAATACTGATTCACCCCCCCTCTTATTATTTCCAACAATTGGTACCAGAGCTTGGTTCCTTCAATAGCAGTTTAACAACTGGAAGGAGGTCATAGAGCATACCAAGAATGGGAAAATTTCTTATTCAATGTATTGAATTATGCACCGTAAAGGAACTTACAGAGTTTTATCTCTTGGCGCAAGGTTATGAATTATGGGACACTGTTCAAAATGGATTTACGTCAACCGCAGATGAATAAGGTAAGAAGAATTTGGTAAATGATGCAAAAGCAAAGAATATTATTATCAATGGACTTATTGAATCTGCCTATCATAAGGTGTTGGGTTGTAAAACCACCAAAATGGTATGGGACAAGCTTGAGAATATATATGCAGGTGACTCAAATGTCAAAGAAGCAAAGCTTCAAATCTATAGAGAAAAATTTGAGCAACTCAGAATGAAAGAAGATTGCAACATTGCCGCATACTTCCAATACGTTGATGAAATAACCAATACTCTGGAAGGATTGGGAGAGCCATTTGACTAGAAGACTATTATATGGAATATTCTTAGAACATTACCAGGGAGATTCAACCCAAAGGTATCGAACTTAGAATACAATGAAAATCTGGACAAACTGAGCAAGGAAGAATTACATGGAGTTCTCATAGCATATGAAATGAGACTTGATGAAGAAAAGGGTACTTCAAATATAGAAACTACATTCATTGCATCTAAGAAAACCAATAAGGACAAACAACCTTCAATTGAAATGACATGCACCTGAAAGTGTGAAGAAAAGGGAGATGATGGAGAAGGTCTTCCAGATGAATAATATGCTTACTTTACCAGAAAACCAAAACTTGGTAAGGGAAAATTAAAAGGTAAACTTCCATTGATATGTTTTGGTTGTGGAGAGGTTGGGAATTTCATAGAAAAATGTCTGAACAAAAGTGATGGCAACTCAGAAGGAAAGAAAGGCTTTAATAAATTCAACAAGCAAGGCAAAAAGAATGGATCCAAAAGAAAATTTCTCTCTAAAGAAGATAGCTCATCATCCGATGAAGAAAGTGATAGCAAAGAAGATGCCAATGAGAAATTATTATTTATGGCCAAGCACAATAAACAAGAAGTATCAAACAATGAAGAAGAAGGGTCGACCATAGAAGAATTTTATGAGGAGGAAATCAAGCTTATAAAAGATCTCAATGCTGAGAAGATCCATTCCAATACTCTTGAAGAACAAGTTCAAGGTGTCAAAATTGAGGTTGAAGAACAAAAATGTATTCAACAGTCACTTCAAAATAATTTGGAAGAAAGCAACCAAGAAAGGGAAGCATTAGAAGCTGAAGTAGTCTCGCTGCGTAAGGAAGTGAAGAAGGGAAAAAATGTCCAAAACTATGCCAATAGCTCAAGGGAATTGGAAGAACTCATCAACAATCAACAATCTTACAACGATATAACTAGCCTCGGTTACAAAGAAGAAGAAGCAGGACCTTCTACAACAAAATACAATGAACCTATGAGATCTGACATACATGTAGACTTCATTGGACATGATTTGCAAGCACATCCTTGGAAGACGATTCCTCGACGAAGATTTTCATCCAGGTTCCAACGTATTTTTCATGGCTATTGTTATTCACGTGGAAAATTTGGTCATAAAGCTGTAGAATGTCACACGCACCCTAGGAACTAATACAATTCCAAGAGATTCTTCAAATATGAACCTGTCAGGGCTCAAAAAAACATCAATAGATTTGAACATTTAAGAAATAATATGTAATGCTACAAATGTCAGAAATTTGGACACATAGCCAGAGACTGCAGACTTGAAAATCCTCTCGAAGAATCTTCGAAGCCACAAAATGAATGAACATGGAAGAAGAAGAAGACTAATAATTGTGCTCTCGCTCTTAAGGCTTAAAAAAATAAATATGTGTGGTATGTTGACAACGGTTGCTCAACACATATGACTAGAGATAGAAGCAAATTTGTATCTCTAAAAGAGAATAAGGATGGAACCATATCCTTTGGAAATGATGGATCTTCAAATGTTATAGGATCAGGTACCGTCATTCTCAGAAGCAAAGATGTTATAGCCAAGAATGTTCTATTGGTCAAAAACATGAATCACAATGTGTTCAGTGTTGGACAAATGTGTGATCAAGGACACACAATGCTATTCAACCCCACAAAATATGAAATCAAGAAAGGGAGGTATGGTAAAATTGTGGCTACAGCAAGTCGAGCTCCAAACGACATATATGTTCTGGATGAAGAAACTAAAGCATGTCTACTAGCTAAAGAAGATAAAAGCTAGTTATGGCACAAACGAATGGGTCACATAAACTTAGACAATCTTGTCAGATAAGAAAAAGGGAAGCAATACGGTAAATGTCAAAATGTCAAAGCTGCCCAACACACTATGTGAGGCATGTCATGATGACAAAATGTATTTAAAATCCAATTTCAAACAAAAGAACACGTTGCCTCACATCCATTATATTTGATACATATTGATCTATGTGATCCTGTGAGAAAAAAAGGCTTATATGAAGAATTATATTTCATGTTAATGATAGATGAGTATACCAAGATGACAGCCATTAGTTTCCTAAAGAAAAAAATCTGAAGCATTTGAGTGCTTTAAGATCTACAAGGAGTTGGTAAAAAATGAAACTGATTTGAAAATAAAGTGTCTAAGATCAGATAATGTTGGAGAATTCACCTCCAAAGTATTTCAGCAACACTGTGAAGAAAATGGAATAAAAAGACAATTTTCAACAGCACGAACACCTCAGCAAAATGGAGTTGTTGAAAGAAAGAACATAACCATACAGGAAATGGGTAGAATAATGTTGAAGGACTCAAAATTGGATGAAAAATTATGGGTTCAAGCAATTGTTACAGGAGTCTTCATTATCAATAGAATTCTTCTCATAAATAATTGTAACAAGACCCCATATTAATTATGGAAAGGAAAACCAGCTAATGAAAAATATTTTAGAATCTTCGGAAGAAAATGTTATATCAAAAGAGAAGATCAAAATTTGGGTAAGTTTGAATCACGTATTGATGAAGGTATCTTTTTTGGTTACTCACGCAAAAGAAAGGCCTATAAATGCTATAATCTAAGACAAAAATAGATAGTGGTAAGAATAAATGTTACATTTGATGAAGATGGTGTTCTAACGAATAATGATTAGGATCTAGAATCTTTGAAACTTGAGACAGAGGTTGAAAATGACACAGAGAACATTCTAGAACAAGAAGCAACTATCAACAAGGACGAATTAAATAATGATCATCAAGACATACCAGAACAACAACAAGAAGCTTCTCCAAAGAGAACAAAAGAATGGATTCAAGAGAACCATCCATAAAATCAAATCATTGGTGACATAAATGAAGGTTGATAGCTTCATTCATCACAAAAAACTCACATTTCTTTTCTAGCAACCTTTGAGCCTAGTAGTTTTGAGGAAACCAACTAGAATGAACATTAGGTAGCAGCTATGAATGAATAATTGGATCAAATCAAGAAGAATGACACCTGGGAATTAGTTCCACGACCGAAAGATAAAAATTTCATAGGGACTAAAAGGGTGTTCAGGAACAAATTGAATGAAGATGGACAGGGTACCAGAAACAAAGCAAGATTGGTTTGCAAAGGCTATGCACAGGTGGAAGGAATTGATTTTGACGAAACATTTGCACCAGCTACCAGAACGGAAGCCATCCAAATGTTTCTCACCTATGCATGTTCAAGAAATATCAAAGTCTACCAAATGGATGTTAAGTAATCATTTCTAAATGGCGAATTAGAAGAAGAAGTTTACATCGAACAACCTGAAGGTTTTCTACTATCAGAAAAAGAAGATTATGTTTGTAGGTTAAAGAAGGCCCTATATGGTTTCAAGCATGCTCCCAGAGCATGGTATGCTCTTCTTGATGGATATCTACATCGCAAAGGGTTCAAGAAAGTGTATTTTTGATAGCATATTTACATACAAATAGATAAAGATAATTTAACAATCGTTGAGGTATAGGTGGATGATATAATATTTCAAAAATGATGATCAACTAAGTAAGAACTTTTCTAAAGATGCAAAGGAGTTTTGAGATGTTTTTACTATGAGTTGATACTTCTTAGGGTCATTTCCAAATATCTCAAAGAAGATAAAGGAATATTTATATGTCAAGCCAAGTACATCAAGAAAAAATGCTCAAGAAATTCAAATAAAGATTGCAAAAACCCATCCTACTCCAATGGTACTGTGTTGCAAATTGATCATAGAAAACTTATCTAAGGAAAGGATCGAGGTTGTACAGATCTATGATTGGTAGTCTTCTATATGTAACAGCCTCTCGCCCAGATGTTATGCAAGCAGTTGGACAAGTAGCAAGATTCCAAGCAGCACCAAAAGAATCACATATTATTGTCATCAAAAGAATTCTTCGATATCTAAAGGGCATAGAAGAATATGGCTTGTGGTATCCCAAAGGTAACAATCTCATTATTCAAGCCTTTATCGATGTAGATTTGGTAGGAAGCGTTGATGATCGTAAGAGTACTAGTGGACCAGCATTCTATCTAGGTGGTTGTCTCATATCATGGTTGAGCAAAAAGCAAACTTCAATCTCATTATCTACAGCGGAAGTAGAATACATTGCAGCAGCATCATGTTGTACTCAAGTCCTTTGGATGAAACAAACTTTGCAAGATCTTCAAGTACAATTCAATGAGCCTATTCCCATATTCTGTGACAACACTAGTGCCATCAGCATCTCTAAGAATCCTATCATGCATTAAAAAACAAAACACATTCCAATCAAATATCATTTTGTTAGAGAACAAGTCACTGAAAAGAATATCAAACTTGAGTGTGTTTGCACAAAAGAACAAATTTTTGATATCTTCACTACACCTTTAACTAGTGAAGCATTTGAATATCTTCGTCAAAAGCTTGGGATTCTCCCAAGTTCTCATTAGGTTACAGCTCTGCAGGACGATTGTGTGTCAGGGGGAGTGGAAGTGTGTACAGGTCCACAGGATGGTTGTGTTGTGGGGAGTTACCCTTTTCCCTTGATGTCAAAGGGGGAGAGAATGTTGTAGGAAGAGGTGTCATGATCGCAGGGGGAGTACTTGTGTTGCCATCAATGCCAAAGGGGGAGATTGTTGATCAGCGGTTGTCATTGATGTCAACCCAAGCAACACCAGGGGCTAACCCAATATTACATGGAAATTTTGACCTACCAAATTAATATATTCTGGTTCAATAATGCTTTTGATGGTTTCTACTTGTCGAGATTTTTCCATTGATATATGGCACACCATGTAATTCTTCACGGTTTGAGAGATATTCATGTTTGAAGTTTGCACCCCCAGTTATTGGGCTAAAAACCCATGGGGTTGGGGCATGGGTCATCGAAAAGTCATAATTAATATTTTTTAAGCTCTTAAAATCCCTCCCACGTTCACTTTTTGAAGCCCCTCTCAACTTAAGCATTCATATAAATTGTGATCTTCATTTCTTCCTTATGCAAGGGATTCGACTATCTGAAACAGGTCATCATGGAATTTTTGCTCTAAATTTTTTTCTACGAAGGATCAGAAGCTGAAATTTTTATGAGGTGAAGCTGAAATCCTGAGGAAGCTGCAGTACAAATTTCAGATCAAGGTGCGCAATATTTTTGGAGATATGATCTGTGGAAGTTAGGATGGCTATGTTCTAAATTCATCTCAAAAAAGTGACCCTGGTAAATTCTTTATAACTCTCTCTCTGAGTATCAGATTGGAATTACGTAAAAATTGGAAGATATGTCACAGTATGTACCTCTTTTTCTATCAATTTTATAGCCAAATGAAGAAACAGTGACACTTGGTAAGCCATAAAAGTGTGCTCTGTTGAAATTGTCCATAATTAGGGCATTGTGAGAGATTGGGTATAACTCTCTCTTAAAGAATCCAAATTGGGTCATACATGTAGCATTGGAAATATGACTTAGAGGAATACTATAGGACTAAAAATCAGATATTGAAGATTTTAAATAACAGAGATACAACAGATTCGATATTGAGCTCCTAGAAGGCAAAGAAAAAGCTAGATCATGTGTTGTCAAGGATTGCAAAGGACCAGACTTTCTACAGAAGAAAAGCAAAGCAAGGTGCAGTAGAAGGTATCATGACAAGAGCAGCAACTAAGGTGCATAACAGCAGCAATAATTTCATCATATGAAGTCTTCAAGTGGGCAGCACTGCATACAATCATTGTAAAGGTATCATTGTACTTAGTCATTGTAAATACATTATTGTACAAATTGTACTAGTATCTATCTGCCAAGGGTTGAAGAGGCAGCGTTGGGAGGTCTAGGATCATCATTAGGTGTTTGTGTCAAATTTGGGGTTATGGTCTAGTATATCTTCTTCTTCTACATCATTCTATATCATTGTAAAGTGGACCATTTTCCCTGGTACGAGAGTCCATTCTTATTTTATTCTTTTATAGGGTGGTAGGGTGGTGCTAGGGTGAATTGTAGCCCATTGGGTGTTCGTGCATATGTTTATTTGACTACTAAATAATCTCAGATGTTGCAGCGTCCATCCAGTGGGAGCTAGAGAAGAATAATTTTCTAGATTCTAGGAAGTTGGAGCTTTATTTTCAATTGGAGTTGAATATTAAAGAATTATTAGAAAAGAATTAGGTGGTTTTTGTCCCAAAGTGGGTTTCTACCTTTAAAATTGTGTGCATTTGTGTTCCTATTGTTTGCTGCTATCATTGTACAAACACTGATAATAATTGAATATTAACTAATGCTCTAATTGAAAGGAATACTAATTCACCCCCCCCCTAGTATTTCCAACAGACTTTACCTAATGGGAAGACACTTCAAGGTAAAAATTGATCATGATAGTCTTAAATAATTTTTGGAAAAAGAAAATCTTTAGAAGAGCAACAAAAATGGGTCACAAATATGTTGGGTTATGACTTTGAAATCATCTACAAAAAAGGGAAGCTGAATGTTGTTGCATACGCACTCTCAAGAAAGGATGAGGAGGTGGAAGCATTTCTTTGTGCCATTTCTATTATCCAAATAGATTGGATAACCAAAGCAAGGGAGGAATGGATGTATGATGAAGAAGTATGGAAATTCATTCAAAATTTGCAACAAGATCCTAGTACATATGATAAATTTAATTGGAAAAATGATTCCTTAAGGTAAAAATATCACTTATATCTTTGTAATAATTCCCAACTAAAACAAACGATTATTTTGTAATTTCACACCTATCTGTTAGGAGGACACTCCAGATTTTTAAAACCTTACCACAGGGTGATGAAAGAATTTTTTTGGGATGGCCCTATATCTGATATTCAACAGTTTTTGGCAGAATGTTTGGTTTCCCACCAAAATAAAGTTGAGACAATTAAGAGCCCAGGTCTTCTACAAACTTTATCCATTCCAAATCAATGTTGGGAGGAGGTTTCAATGGATTTTATCATGTTTTTACCTCAGTTTGAAGGAAAGAGATGATAATATTTCCAATTATGCACACTTTTGGGTAGTATCTCATCCATTTAAAGTGAGTACAGTTTCTACTACATTTATGGAAACAATTCAAAATCTACATGGAAACCTAAAGATTATTGTAAGTGATAGAGATCCTATTTTCAATGGAAATATTTGGATGAATTTTTTTTCCTTTTTCGGTAATAAACTAATTCATAGCTCATATTATCATCCTAAATCTGATGGGAAACTAAGATAGTGAACAAATGTATAGAAGGATATCTTCATTTCTTTGTAGCTGATAAACAAACACAATGGGTCAATTGGTTATGTCTGGCTGAATGGTGGTATAACAGTTCCTTCCACATTGTAGCAAAAATGACCCCATTTATGGCACTTTATGGATATCATCCACCATCCATCACATCATATTTAAAAGAAAAGTCTAAGGTTCAAGTAGTCGAAGATAGCAGAGAGCATCAACAAGAAGTTCTCCAACTCTTAAAGGATAACCTAAATTTGGCACAGAATCGAATGAAACAATAGGCATATCAACATCTCAGTGAGATAATTTTTGGTGTAGGTGACTGGCATTTTTACGACTACAACCATACAAAAAAAAATATCCCTCAAGCAAGCTAAGAAGGATAATAAATTATCACCAAAGTACTATGGTCCTTACAAGGTGTTGCGAAAGATTAGTACTATGGCATACAAATTGGAGCTTCCTGCATCTTTCCGAGTGCACCTAGTTTTCCATGTTTCATGCTTAAAGAAGGTTATAGGTGACAAAATTTTGGTTCAAAAAAATATTTCCAAAACTTGATGAGGAAGGAAAAATCATATTGGAACCTGAAGCAGTTACGGAAACAAGAACTCGATAGCTATGAAATCGATCAATTTTAGAGTATCTCATCAACTGGAAGAACTTACCCACTGAAGGTTCCACATGGGAGGATGAGAATATTATACAAAAGCATCCATAAATAATCAACATTATGGGAGTTTTTAGGTCTAAAATGGGCCTCCTAAGGAAATTATAAAATAATAATGGAAATAATAAAATAATATTTGATTACATCATCAAATTTTGGAGGGAAAAAAGAAAAAACTACTTCTTCAACTCATATTTTCAACTTATCTCGCAAAGTGTTTACTCAAATTTCAAGTAGGAGTACTCGTTGGATGCAAAATTTAACTACTCATCCAAGGATTGCATACTTTCGATGGGTGTTGCTACATGAAAAAAATGAGAAATACATGAAAAACATGAATGTAATCACGCTTTTTATGTATTTCTCATTTTTCGTGTAGCAGGGTCCATTGAAAGTATGCAACATGGGTACTCCTTGGATGAGGAACTAAATTTTTCATCCAAAAAGTACTTCCTCTTGAAATATCAATAAAAAATATGGGATATATGTTGAAAATACGAGTTGAAAAAACAATTTTATTATTTTATTATTTTTTAATTTTTGTACCCTTTTACTTAAAAAATGGTGAATCATCCCCCATGGTTGACATCATCATCTTGAATCCTATTGGTGCTTATAAAGTTTATTTTTGTTGTACATTTTTCTTAGGAGGCCTATTTTAGACCTAAAAATTCCCCTAATGGCATTAAGGAAAATGTATTTTTAAGGAGAGGGGCATGTTAGGGCCTTATATTACAATGTATTCCTTTATTGCTGTTAGTGTAGCTCCCTTATTGTTATCGTCGTACCCCCGTAGTCCCCATTTTGTTATCATTGAGCCCTTACATTATTATTTTTAGGTCTGCTAGGATTATATTATAGCCCCATGGACTCCTATATATAGAAATGAGGTTTTTTCATTTCTGTCGTCCAAGAATTGTTCATTTATGTCATTTAAAGGAGGTTTCCCCCTCGAAGTGGCTCATTTCTATGGAATTGATCACTCTTTTCTTCTATTTTGGGAGCTAGTTTTATAACAATTACTTATATTTTTGGAATTATATTATGATTATGGTTACATGTATGATAATGCTAGCTTACTAGCCTTGTCATATGCACATGTGTCAGATAGTCATGAATGATAGTAACATTTTTTTGTATGTGTTATTCTCATATGCATGATGATTAGGGTCATTGCAGCTAAGGTCTTGATGTTATTATGTATTTTTTTAATTTGGATTGATGTATGCATATGATTAAGGTTATGAAATGTAGATATGAGTTAATATATTTTGATATTATGTCATACTATTATAGATTGACTGTGCGTATGTGATTGTTATGCATGAATGACAATTGTTTATGAACTTATGAGATGAAAATTTTAGCTAGTTACTGTTATGGATATCATGGCTCTATATATGTTTGAGGTTATGTGTTGTGAAGTTATATCAACTAAACTAGATTTATTGTGTAGACAAGATAACCTTCCCTGAGATAAATTAAGGTATGAGTTTACTTATGTCATATACTAGGTGCTTAAATTTTTGATTATGTTGTCTATTTGGGGTTTGAGTGTTTGGTGTCTATTATGTCATCTATCTAGTGTTCGAATGTTTTATTAATTGCATAGTATGAGTATGTTGTTATAATATTGCATGAATCATGATCTTGTTTTAAGATGGTTTTACTAATACATTCTATGCTGAGAAAGTTGAAATGTACTTGAATGATAGTGGATGCTAGTTGTAGTGGTATGAATAGTAACTGTGAGTTGATTATGACATGCTTGTTAGTTTGGGTAAAATTTGATTTCATATTAATGGATATAATTTCTTAATCTCTGGAACGTGTGACTTACATATGTGAATAATTATAGGAAAAATTCTTGGTATTAAAATGACAAGGTCATGGTTGATGTTTTTCTATAACTAACAGTTGGGTGATGTGGAAGTACATAGTAATACTCAATTGCAACGAGGAAAAAGGTAAAATAAAGGAATTGGGTGAGAATTATTTTAGATATGTTTGGAAACCATAATTCCAATGGAATGAGTGCCCTACATACATGAATTTTTCTTAACCTTGATTTTGTTTGACATTATGTGGATATGTGTTATATTCCTCAACATGTATTTGACGGATATAACAACTAGTTTCTAGTTATGGATAGATTCGTAAATGAATTAGATTCCCTTGAGAGATAGCATGGAATGTTCAGTTATAAGGCCACATGCTTGGCATAATAAGGTAATGTAACTAGTATGTTTTTTTATGTTTATTTATGTAGTGACAGTTACATGTTTATGTCAATATGATGCTTGGGATTGCATGGAAAAAGAAACTTCCATGAAATATTAGAGAAGGATTAGGCTGAGGTTTATTTTAGAAGAATTGGGAGCCATGGGGATTAAGTCACATTGTTTGTTTATATTCTTATGATTTCGATATTTTATGATTTTTTTCTCTTGATTTTCCATTTTTTTTATGTCTAGTGCAAGGCCTTGCCACTTTGTTGTAGTATTGTATTGATATAGGTTTACATCTTTTTCTTCTTGGCTTCTTTCATTTCTTTCCTTTTATGTTTTGAGAGTCTCAGGAATTGGTTGGGAAAGAGGAAATTTAATGGAGTTCGAGAAGAGCTTAATGGAAGCTGATAGGTAATGCAAGACTTAGATAAGGCATGATGCATGTATAAGGGAAACAAAAGGTAAGAATATGATAATTGGTTGGACTGGTTGGGTCCATTGTGGTAAATGGATGGTGGAAGAACAAACATGAGAAAGGTAACTAGAACGGTAAAGTAAATGGATTTTAGACATCATATGCCTTGGTTATGTTGGGAAATGTGTTTCTCAATGTTGTGCATGGATAAAGGGTGTGCTCTTAACTATGAACTTATGTTATTTGGTTTTTATGTTGTGATCATGATTATGGTGATGTTTATATATGTATATATGTATGTGTGTATGTATGTATGCCTGAAAGGGTCTCCATGGATTATGATTGTTTAATGCTAATGTATATATGTATGTATCAATGTATCTATGTCACTGTCTGATAAGGTTCTCAAGGATCATTGTTATGGAGGAATGATTTCTTATGCAGGTGAATGGTATGAAAAGATTCATGGTCTTATGAGGAATAAAGTGGGAAGAGTAGCCCTAACAAATTTATGAGGTTAGTATCATGTGGATATGATTTTATATTATGTGTTTATACTATGCATAAGTTTTGTATAGGTAATGGTGAGAAATACATCAATGGAATGAAAATAGTGTGATCCACAACAAGCTAGGATAAGCATGGATGAAAGAGAGACATTGGAAGCAAGGTTTCTTAGTAGAGACATTGTGGTTTTGGATGTGCAGTGCTACTGTTGTGTATACATTTTTCATATTGTACAGTCAGTGATTGTACCTATGTTGTTCTGTTCCTACTGTATATATGGTGTTCTGTGCATATTTCATATGCAGTGGTGAGTATATATGGTGTAGTGTACATGTTTGATATGACGTGTGATGTAAATAGCGTACCATGCACATGTTGGATATGCGGTGTTGTGTGAATATGGTGTTGTGCACATGTTGGATATGTGGTGTTGTGTACATGTTTCATATACAATTCAATGTATATACTGTGTTGTGTGCATGTTGTACATATGGGGCTATGTGCATATGTTGTTGTGTGCATTATTGTACATGTGGCGCTATGTTCGTGTGGTGTTGTGTACATGTGATGTTGTGTGCAGGTGGTGTTCTGTACATTTTGCGCAAGTGGCATTGTATACGTGTGGTGTCAAGTACATGTCGTAAATGTGGTGTTCTGTACATGTTGTACAGGTGGTGTGGTGTACATGTGGCATTTTTTACATGTTTTGATCATGATGTTGTATACATGTGATGTTATGCACACACTTGTGCAGGTGATGTTGTGTACAAGTTGTACTATGTACATGTTATACATATGGTACTCGTGTACATGTGGTATTATGTGCATGTCGTACATGTTGTGTCGTGGGTATGTGGTACTATGTATGTGCATTGTGTATTCATGGTATCATGACATCTGTATCTCTTGTGTTGTAGTCTTTGTACGTATATGTATTGTGTTGTACATTGGATGGAGGTGTATTTGTTGTGTTGTACACTAGGTGTAGGTGTAGGTGTTGTGTTGTAAACTAGGTGTAGGTGTATGTGTTGTGTTGTGTGCCGGGTGTGGGTGTATGTATTGTGTGGTGTTGTACGTCATGTGTGGATGTACATGTTTGTGATGCACACTATGTGTATGTGTATGTGGTTGAAGAGAATGAAATGGTTGTTTTTCGGGTGTGGAAACTGATCTGGTGTGCATGTGGAAAGGGAAAAGCATAAAGTTAGAAGATAAGGATCAATTGAAGGATAAGTATTAGTGTTTTATTATACATGTTGTAGCACCATCCTCCCACATCTACCCAAGTGACTGACCAACCAGGGTGATCATTTGATGAAGAGTTATTATGATATTATTCAACTCCCTATGTGTCAGTTAAGGAAGTGGAATTGACAGAACACAACAACACAAACCTTCTTCACATGATACAGGACACCCAGGAGCCATCCAAACCATCCAGAAGGTTATCCCCTCAGTAAAACTAACCTTTTACTAGATTAGTCCCCCAATAAATCCCTTGACATGGGAAATATTTTGAATGGAAATCTCTAGTCACTCACACAACATGTGCATGCATGCAATTGGGGACATTTCCAATTATTTTTGTGCCTGCAACCCTGATTTTTGTGCCATTTTTTTAAGCCCAAGGCTCAGTTCACTGTGAATAACTCCATGAAACTTACTGAATTGAAATATAGCAGTGGAATAATGGCGTATATGCAATCACTTGAACAAGGACTTGAATGGACTCCTACTATCAATGAAAGGTATTTCATCAAAAATGTCACAAATATGTAATCTATAGTTTTAAACAACATATCTCAACATAGGGGTCTCATACTTATATGAGAATCACTAAAAAACATTGCTTCCTCATCAAATTAGATTTATTATCATCTGTTAGGTCTTAGATTCATTGTCCATTCATTCACAAGTCAAAAAATGATGAGATCCATACATCATCCATGTAATAGAACACATTCATAACCAACATATACACAATATAAATGAAAAGCATAGAATATCCATATAATCCAACATAATAACAAGCATATTTACCCATAAATACAAGAGGAAAATAGTTCTTATTTCAATAAGAAAAATGAAACCAAGTATGGTAATTCCACGTACCAGCTGACCATGAACATGGCTGAACCAAATCTCTCTTTAGCCAGTCAACCCTGTTCGATATTCCAAGCATGACTGTGGGATCACATAAAACACATCAATCAAAACCAAACAAGGTACCCCAGAGGCCAAACCACCTCAACCCTCAACCAATGATTCCACCTCACGGTTTGACATCACTAACCATCACCAGATTGGTCCCTACCCAAGCTATTCAGGGCTCTAGAGTGTTTGTTCCAACCACAGATTCCAAGACTAGTAACTCAACCAAAAACTCTCGTTGGGATTCCAGAGCGTTTGTTCAACCAGGGCTTCCAGGACTAGTAACTCAACCCATTAAGGTCTTCTAGAGTGTTTGTCCAACCAAGGCTTCCAAGACTAGTAAATCAACCCAAGTTGTTAAAGAGATTCTAAAGGATTTTTCCAACCAAGGCTCCATGAACTAATAGCTCAACCACAGCCAAAGGAATATGAGAAAAAAATAGAAATAAAGGTAAAGAAACCCACAACACCATGGTTATTGAGGAAACAGAAAGGCTATGAAAAACCACTATCAATCGAGGAAATCCTGCATGCCAATGAAAAATCACAACCATTAAACAATATGCGTGTTCCATGCATGAAAAAAATAGTAAGTAAACCATACATGCAACTTGTTACCCACAAGGAAATCCATGTGTAATTGGTGATCCCACAGTCCCTTTTCGCTTTTCTTATTTCCTTTTCCTTCTTTCTCCAAATCAAATATATGCGACACTACTCCAAGAGTGCTCCAGGAAAACTCTAAGTGTCCAAGAATATGAGAGATATAATAGAATGTAAGTCATAAATGAACTAAAAAAAATTCGACCAAAATCTTACCAACTGATCCTGATAAGAATTTTTATGAATGACGCCTCTATTTTATTCATTTTCCATTTTTTTCCTTCATTTTCTTCCTCACATGGAACCTATGACCTTTGACCTTCCTTTTATCCTATTTTCTATTATTTCATAAATAAATGCCAATAAATTCCTCATGCCTTTCCAAATCCTTTTCCATTTCCTTTCAAAATTTCCTTAGCCATAATAAACCGAAATGAACACCCAAATAGGATGCTTTTTCCCACCATTCAACTTGGAATACGTGTCCTATGACCATGTTCTTATAATTTTTTTTACATGGAATTTTAACTAGGTTTGTTACAAAACCCTCCCCCTTGGGGAACACTGTCCTCAGTGTTCAATGACACCTACAAATAGAAAGACTACTAAAAGAAAAAAATACTTCCCATGGAGCTTTATAAAACAACTTGTTTTAGTATTTACAATGGCCAACTACTAAAAACCTGACAATTATACCGTTTATTGGAGCTTTATAATACAACTCATTACGATATTTACAATAACAACCATATATACAACCATACTATCTATGGATATTTTTAAATCTGGCTTGATATAATATTTACAGTAATATACAAATGAAATTTTTCTCAATTAGAAAATAAAACGATACGATGCCCATATCAGCAACAAGGGAATCAAGAGGCTCACAACTCCATTCTGAAAATAGCACCATAATTCACCTCCTTCCCAGCAAGTCCATAATCCACTGCCAAAGTCAAAGTCGCATCCAATGTCCAGCAATGCAATTTTGCACCACTTGTCCTATCAGTGAAAAATTACCAACTCATTTTTCCAGGGCACACTCCCAATGTTCCTTTGATTCCATTTGTGAATGTGAATGACAAAAGAAACAAATTCAATGGCCTTCCCTTCTTTGTTACATATTTCCTAGGGAAATCTAGTCATCACCTCCCTTGGCAAGGTTTCCACGCATCAGAAGATCCAAAATCCAAGGAATGTCCCCACCTCAAAACCATCATAGTAGTCAGATGATGCTCATGGAAATCAGTGGATACTATTGGGTACTAGTGTCCCACAATGGAATTTCTCCTAAAGTGATTTACCAACATACTGTTGTATGTCCCAATTCCTTTTGTTTTTGATGTTGTTAATTCTTGCAGTCAATTTCAACCACCCAATCACTCATTACGTGCTTTTCTTGTACCAAGAACATAATTTCCATTAGATTCAAAATAATTTGAAATAAATTCACATCATACCTCATTGTTATCTCATCAGCAAGGTACACTAGAAATTATTTTTAGTTCCTTTCACAACAATTCAAACTAATTGTTTGACCAAATCATCACGTATAGACATATCACATCTGGTTAGCTCAAATGAAACCATAATAAATTATAATCATAGATCACATGTAACCATGATAAACCATAATAATAAATCACATTCATAATCGAAAATTAAATAAAATATTGACACTTATCCTTTAATTGATCATTACTTCTTCCTTTGTTCTTTTTGTACACACACTAGATCGGTTGCCAGACCCGATAAGAACATAGTGCCTTTGGTTCCCTTCAATCGTGTACACATACCCAAAGTTCATCAAAACACATAAATCCACACATGGTGTACAACATTACACAATACATACACTTACACATGACATACAACACATACACCTACACCTAGTGTACGACACAACACAATACATATGCCTACACCTAGTGTATGAAACAACACAATACATACACCTACATGCAGTGCAAAACAAAATACATATATTTACACATATTACAACATAGCGAATACACATGTCACAATACCATGAATACACGATGCATATTCACAACACCACACATACATAAAACAACATGCACCTCATGCACACAATATGACAAGTGCACAACACAACATGTACGACATGCATACAATACCACATGTACAATAGTACCACATCCACAACATGTAAACAATACCACATGTACACAACACCACCTTTACAATATCTACACAACATTACATGTACAATGTGTACACAATACCACATGTTCACAACACCATCCGCACGACATGTACACAACGGTACATGCATCACATGTACACAACACCATCTACACAACACACCACATGTACAACATGTACATAGCACCACGTACACACAACACCACATGTAAAATCGTGTACACAAAACCATATGTACATAGCACCATATGTATATCATGCACACAACACCATATGTACCTAGCACTGCATATACAACATGTACATAGCACCGCATATCCAACTTGCACACAACACCACATATCTAACATGTACATAGTACGATATGTACACTACACCGCATATCCGCCATGTACATAGCACCATATATACCCAACACTACATATGAAATATACACACGACACCATATATATAACAGGAATACAACATCATATGTACACAATACTACATATGTTACATGTGCACATCACCATAGGTACAATCACTGAATATATAACATGTGCAACATATACACAACAATAGTACTACACATCCATAGACCACACAATGACTCCATAAAGAAACCTTTATTCTAGTTTATTTCCACTATCAATGCTTATCCTATCATGCCACAGATCACACTACTTTCACTTCACTGATGTACACATCAACATTACCTGTCCATAACATAAACATAGGCATAGTATAAGAATATGATATAAATTCATGTCCACATGATACTGACCTCATATATCTGTCAGGACTAGTCTTCCCTCTTGATTCTTCATAAGACCAAGAACATCTTCATTCCATTCACCTACATGAGAAATCATTCCTCCACAAGAATGATCCCTAACAACCCTGTCATATAGTGACATAGATATATACATACATACATACATATATACAAACATAAGCATAAGAGAATCATGATCCTCTCAGACAATGACATACATACCTACATATATACATATAAACATTATCATAAAAAATTCATGATCCATGACGACCCTGTCAAACATGGAATACATACATACATACATACATACATACATATATACATATATAGACATCATCATAATAATACTCACAAAAAAATTACAGATATCATAATATCAAGGTTAAGATAAGGGCCTTGATCCATGCACACCATCCACAACATTGAGAATAATAGTTCCCAACATATCCAAGGAATATGATGCCACAAGTATATTTAGTTTAGCTTACTTGATTACCTTTCTCATGATTGTCCTACCACCATCCATTTACACCAATGGACCAGATCAATCCAATTCACTATCATACTCTTTCCTTCAACTTTAATTACTCATGTAATGAGCTTCGTCTAAGTCTTCCATTACTTGTTGGGTACCAAACAACTTTATACAAGCTCCATTAACTTTCCTCTTTCTTAAACCAATTTGCAAGACCCTCAAAACATAAAAGGAAGAACCAAATTCAACCAAAACTAAAACCATGGAAAACCAATAGCAATACAACACCACAAAAAAAGTAGAAAGGCCTTGAACTAGACATAAAAAACCACAAATCAAGCATAACAACTAAAAAATACCATAGGCACAAGACTAACAAAAAACACTATGACTCAATCCCAATGGGTTCCAAATTCCTCCAAGGGATATCTCAACCTGAGTCCTCTACAAGATTTCATGGCAGACTCTTTTTCCATTCAATTCCATGTATCGTACTACCATAAACACATAACTCTCAATGCATAGTTAAATATAACAATATACCAGTTACCTTACCTTGTTTTTCCAAGCACAGTGTTATGTAAATGAACACACTGGTCGGTCACATGTTCCAAATATCAAGACAACATATATATTAATTTTAAATCAACATTTACCAAGTCTAACAACCATGTCATAATAAAAAATCAAATCACATTCATCAGCGATAATACATACTCCTACAATTATCACCTACTTAGACTCAAGTACATATTAGTTGTCTCAACACATATGTGTTAGTACGACAATATTAAAAGAATATTATTTCTTCAAGCGATCTTATAGACACATACTCATATCTTGCAATTAATCAAACATTCAAAAAAACTCTAAACACACCATGTTAGATAAATCAACTATTGTAATTAATAGACACTAAAAAATCAAACACCAAATGTTGAATTTTGCAACAAGAAATAGATAAATTGGCATCTAGAAACAACATTACAGCACCTACACTAGTGTGGGACCAGAGGTCGTGTAGTGATGCGTCCTAGCATTCATCAGGAATTATGTGAGCAAGGTAGGTTGAAGACAGGCTAAGAATTGGCTAAGTGTTGGTTGAATTTGTCAGGATCGGTGTGAGATGATAGGAACAGTGCAGGAGACTCTTGTGAGAAGAGTGCATTGTATTGTTTCATGATTCCTTGTGGAATATACAATATATGATAGAGGGGTTTTGAGTAGTAAACTTTCCCGGGAAAATTATCTGTGTTGTGGTTTTGATTGGCTTCTTTCTCTACCTATTGTGATTTGCGATCATGTTTATTTTCCGCAATTGATTTGTAGAATGATTTAGTATCTAGCTTTAGTACATTTCTTTATCAGATTGAATCCATTGATATACATATGTTTGTATAGTTTCTACATGATATCAAAGCACAATAAATCAGTATAGTGGAGGAGAAGTTGAGTTAGTGACTAAATATAATTCGAATTTGCAAAATTATTCTGGGTGTGACAGGTGAATCAGGATCGAAATGGCTTTCAATAGCTTGATATTGGAGTATGCACTCGAGGGAATCTCTAACTATATTGTGTGGAAAGACAGGATGGAGGCAGTACTGGAGGACAATAGGTTGAAAGAATTCATTGATAATGATGTTCTCGACCCCATTGTAGCAAATGCCACAAATCTTGATTCTTGGAAAAATAAGGTTGCAACAACGAGGAGGATCTTACTAGAGGGAGTATGATACCACAATATATCAAGTATCCATGGAAAAAAAACTCCATATGCAATGTGGAAGGCTTTGGCAGATCTGTTTCAGAGTAGAAGTGATCATAGAAAACTGGCACTAAAGGATAAGCTCGGGAAAATAAAAATGGAGAAAGGCGACATTATTATGAAATATTTAACAAAGTTTGTCCAATGTCGGGTTGATCTTGTGAGTGTAGGAATTAATGTCGTGTATGATGACTTGGTGAGCCTAGCTCTTCTAGGACTTCCCAAGAGTTGGCATAGTTATTAGGACTTTGTCAATGGGAGGGAGAAACTACTAGATTGGGAACGACTTTGGTTAGATTTGGTGCAAGAATAATTCAGGTGGAATACTAGGGATGGATCTTCATCGAAGGAAGATGATGAACAAAATTTCACCTTAGCTGGTAAGGTGAATAAGAGGAAGGGAAATAAATCCTATTCCAAATTTGAGTCCGGCGAAGAAGGAAAAGAGTGCGACATGTCCGGAGTGAAGTTTTTTCACTGTCACGAGCATGGACATTATGCCACTAATTATCCACAAAAGAAGAAGAATAATAAGGCTTCATGATCTGTAGTTGGTGAGAATTTGGCCTCGCAATTTGAGTTATACTTCTCGTTGATCGCATGCATGGTTTCAAGTGCAATGGGATCACGGTGGTGCTTGGATAATGGTGCATATTTCCACATGATGGGAAAAAAAGAACATTTCAGTAGCCTGGAGGAGAAGGACCTCAGATGCATATCAAAATGGGTGATGACAGAAGGTATAGCGCTACCGAGATTGGTATAGATACTTTCTAGAGACAATCAGTTAAACCATTTTTATTAAAATATGTAATGCATGTACTAGGCTTGAAAAATAATTTAGTTCCAAATGCAATGTTGCAGGATAGAGGCTATGTTGTGGTTTTTGTGAAGGGAAAGCTTTCCTTCGACACAAAGCCAAAATACAAGCCAAAAATATCAGGATTTGTGTGAAGAATATCTATAAACTTGATGTAGATGGTTGTGCAACATTGCTGGGTAAGGCAAACAAAGTGGTGAGCCGGGATGAGGGTGAGTTATGGCACATGATATTGGGCCATCTACACCACAGAACTTTGAGGGTCATGTATCAGAATTCTATGGGGCTTCCATAGGGTACTCTTGCATAGATAGACACATGTAAGGGATGTACCATGGGGAAGTGTGAGAAATCCATGTAATTGTCCCTTGAGAGGGAGCTTCATTTGCATGCAGATGAGGAACTCTTGGTTCCAAATAATGAACCTCAATATGTGGATCAGCAACATGAAAAGGATCATGGAGTGGCAGAAACCACTCAAGAAGATAAATTTCGAGCTATATGGGCAGAGGGAGTACATGTAGTTATACCTCCAAGTGTGAGGTAAGGCGAGGTGTAAAATTAATCCCAACAAGAAATTTGGGTAGGGTTCATTGAGATGGTGTGTATCATGGATCGAAATTGGCTACGAGGAGCCCATAGTACAATAGTATCATGATCAGTTAGATTTATGCAGTTATATGTTAGGAAGATAGAAATCAGAGTGACATGTGTTAGATACTGGAGTGTAAATCAGACTTGGCAACAGTGCAGAGTGCATCGATGCAGATTTCAATAGCATAGAGAGTCCAGTAGACATGTGTATTAGCTAGCAGCAGTTAGAAGACTCTCATGACAGATGCATTATACTGATTCAGTTTTTTGGAGGCTATTTAGTTTCAGAAGTGTTGCATACAAAATTTTCATGTTCGAACAACACTAGAGAAGTGTTGCATGCAAGAGTTACATGTCGCATGCAAGAACATTCCTTTCTTATTGAGAGGGAGTGTTGAAGTTTGCAACAAGAAATAGTGAAATTGGCATCCAGAAACTACATGATAGAACATACACTAGCGTGGGAGAATAGGTCGTTTAGTGATGGGTCCTAGAGATACATTAGTGTGAAATTCAATTTATTTAATAAACGGGATATGTGTCAAAATTAATTATCCCTTAATTAAATTGGACAATAAAATGTAATCTTATCTCATAATCACTTGTGATAGTTAACTGAGTGTGATAAACTCAGTTATCTCATGAATTTCGAGTTGAGGGTGGTTGGTGAGGCTTGCAGAGTGATTCTATGTGTTTTAGAGTTTAATTGCAGTTAATGTATTAGCTTAATGCATGAGAAATGAGTTAACTCAATTAAGTGAGTTAAAGTCAATGTAACTAGTTGTAACTTATTGTTGCACTAGTATGAGATCAAGTGAATTAAATCATATTTTATTCACATGCAGTGATATGTAAAGTGACTAATGATTTACTCTTAATAGCTACATGCATGTCAGTTCCAGTGGAGACCCAGTTGAGAAAAAGGTTAAAGGGAATTTAACTATTAGTTCTGATATTAGCATATTGCCTAGATATTGTTAAAACACCACAATATTCCCATGATAATCAGCACAATTGACGAAGGCTAAAATTCCTAAAGAATAGGGATTGCATTAATCAGGAATTATGTGATCAAGGTAGGTTGAATATAGGCTGAGAGTTGGCTAAGTGTTGGTCAATTTTTCCTGGATCAGTGTGAGACGATAGGCATAGTGCAGGAGACTCTTGTGAGAAGAGTGCATTGTAATTTTTTCATGATTCCTTAAGGAATATAAAATATATGATAGATGGGTCTTGAGCAATAATATTTCCTCCGGAAAATTATCTATCTTGTGGTTTTGATTAGCTTCTTTCTTTACTTGTTGTGATTGGCGATCATGTTTATTTTCTGCAATTGATTTGTAGAAGGATTCATTATTTAGCTTTATTACATTTCTTGATCAGATTGAATCCATTGACATATATATGTTTATATAATTTCTACACCAAATAGACAACACAATCAAGCATTCAAGCACCAAATATATGACGTAATCAAACTCATACCTTAATGTATCTCATGGGAGGATAATTTTTCCACACAATCAATCTAGATTAGCACAATATGTCTTCTCAACATATCAAATAAAACATAAATAATGTCATGATATCCATCACAATAACTAGATAACATGTTCACATCATAAACTCATAAACAATTGTCAATCATGCATAACAATCGTGTATGCACATTCAGTCTAGTTGATTACAACACACTATCACAAATATATCATCTCATACCTAAATGTCACTACCCTAACCATCTACATAGACCAATATAGATCAACACGATACATATAACATCAAGATATTAATACAACAACCTTAATTCTCAGGTTAACTAGCATATAATAACAAGAATTTAACATATAACATACTCATCAAAAACATATAACATAATCATCAAGTTAAATATCATATAAAAATCAACATGTTAACATATAAAATACATATCAACAACATATAACATGATGATGAAGTTAAATAACATAAAACAACAAAAACAATGCATATAACAACAAGTTACTACCATGCATGACTATTAGGCACATGTGAATATGACCACACTGATCAACTAGCATTTATCAAACATGTGAGGACAATAATAATAAAATGAAAAACATGTATATAACCATAATTCATATAAAAATCCATTAAATAACATACCTACATGTCAATCATACAATACTTGTATGACGACCTACTCTTACCCAAAATTCTATGTTGAAAATGCAACAAGATGATGGAGCTTAGTGAAATGAAGTCGCCTTCACTAAGTGGGCCCGCAGGCTATTTTTGGCGCAAAGTCTATTTTTAGACATATGGATCATGGTATATGAGTTGCAGGATGCTATTTATGGATGATTGGTCAAGTTGGTAAAAATAGATTGACCTCTATTTTTAGACATTGGGCGGTTTCTATTTTTAGATTGTCGAGCTAAAAATAGAACAGTCAAATATTATTAACCCTTAATAATATTTAGACTATAAACATTATCTTATCCTCTTGGAGCACTTTAGTTTGATGCTTGGATGTGGCACATGCAGCTGACAGAAGGAAATACGCTTTTCATAAGGGTTAGTTGAGCTATTGCATGGTTGACTTCAGTTAGAACTCATGTGGTAGAGTTTGGTGGAGTTGATGAGACAGTTGGTGGAGTTGTGTTCGGTTTAACTTAGTTGAACTAGTTGTATTTAGTCTAACCGAAAAATACACTAGTGATGAGTGGTGTGAATTAATTATTAATTAATTCACTAATTATTAACTCATAAATCAACTAAAGAACACATCAGTTAACTGCAATGCATGGACAGTTCAGTGGAGACCAGTGTTAGAGGTGGGTGAAAGGGTGTGTGTGACTATTAGTTGTGACCATGATTGTGCATGAGATTTGCACACACATTGATGGAGATTGCCAATGAGGATTGCGCAGTTGGAGCTAGTGGGATTTGAACTTGGATCTCATTCATTACTCACTTGGATTGCGCAGTAGAGGCAGGCAGACTTGTGGAGAAGATTTGAACCCATGACTTGTTCAAATCTCAGTTAGTTTGTGTGTAACTTTTTGGAGATAGTACTGAGTACTTGTGAGGAGTATTGTGCTATGTATTGTTACATTTTCTCTATCATTATACTATATAGATAGTTGGGGGTTTTCAACTATTGCTTTCCCCATTACATCCTATGTTGATATGTGTGCTTGATTATGTTTTAATGAGCGCATGCGACTGCTTTCTATTTCCGCATATTGATGATCAATTGTAGAAGAGGTTATGTATTATGCATGAAGCTTAAATAGTGTGTAATCAGGATAATCTCGGTGAATAATTCAACAAATTATTCAAATTTCTACATGGTATCGGAGCGAAATTGATCATCGGATCTATTACAGTGATTACAATTTATTTCGGTAGACAGAGTCTGTAAGCGGGCCAGGTAGCCTCTGGATCCATCCTTTCCTTGAAAGGTGATATATCCAGTAAATTCCCCTACAGTCGATCTCTGTGCTAGAAATACTTTGTTCTCATGGGTTTTAGATCGAGAAGCAGTTGGAGTTTTGAGCTTGGAATTCGAATTTTGCAGCAGTTTGTTTTTCTTGGTGCCGGAGTTGAAATGTCTTTCAACGGTTTGCGACTGGAATATGCCCTTGAGGGCAGTTCGAATTATGTTGCATGGAAGGACAGAATGGAGGTGGTATTAGATGATAACGGGCTGAAGGATTTCATAGATGCTGAGATCCCAAAGCCTACTGATGCTGCTCAAGTTGAGGCTTGGAAAAAGAAGATGGTGAAATGTCGAAGGATTCTGTTGGAGGGCGTGAAGGATCACATTGTATCCAGCCTGCATGGAAAAGATTTTTCGTACTTGATGTGGAAAGCGCTGACAGATCTATTCTAGAGAAAGAGCGACCATAGGAAGTTGGCGCTCAAGGATAAACTCAGAAACGTTAGGATGGAGAAAGGCGACAATATCGCCAAGTACCTCACGAAGTTCACTCAATGTAGAGATGAGATGGGAAGTGTGGGGGTGACTATCGATGATGAGGACTTGGTGGACCTGGCTCTCCTTGGTCTTCCGAAGAGTTGGCATTCCTATCAGGACTTTGTCAATGGTTGAGAGAAGTTGCCGGGCTGGGAGCGACTTTGGTCGGATCTCATGCAAGAGGAGTTCAGGTGGACAACCAGGGACGGATCTTCATCAAAGGCATCTGATGAAGAAAATTGCGCTTTGGCTGCCAAAGCAAAGAAGGGGAAGAGCAAGAAAGCTTCTCACTCTGGTGCGAAAGGCAAGAATCAAGACATGTCTAAGGTGAAGTGCTTTCACTGTCACCAACACGGACATTATGCCACAAATTGTCCGCAGAAGAAGAAAAATAAGCATGCTGCGGGATATGCAACGGGAGAGGCATTGGCCTCCCAGTTCGAGCTATATTTTTCGCTGATCTCATGCTTGGTCTCAAGTGTGATGGGATCAGTATGGTTCTTGGACAGTGGTGCATCATTTCACATGACTGGAGATCGGGATTTGTTTTCAGATCTGGAGGAGAAAGATATTGGAGTGCACATCGAGATGGGTGATGATGGTAGATACAGTGTGACCGGTATCGGTACCATTTCCTTTGAGAGGGAGTCTAGTAAACCCTTCATATTGAAGGAAGTATTCATGTTCTAGGACTGATGAAGAATCTGATCTCTGTGGCAATGTTGGAAGACAAGGGGTATGATGTGGTCTTTAGAGAAGGAAAAGCCTTCCTACGCAGTAAGACAACTGGAGAAACTTGGAAGATAGGGGTTCAAGTCAAGAACCTTTATCAGTTGCAAGTAGATGGCTATGCAGCAATGACATGCAAGGCGGAAGGAGTGGTGAGCCAGGATGATGGCGAGCTATGGCATCGGAGATTGGGCCACCTTCACCATGGAGCTTTGAAGATACTGCAGTAGATTTCTACTGGGCTTCCTAAGGGAACTCTTGCACAGTTAGATCAGTGCAAGGGGTGTACCTTAGGAAAATTTGTGAAAGCCGCCTTTCATGAGAAGGATAGTTGCGGCACGACGATCCTTGAGAGAATCCACATAGACATGTGTGGACCTTTCTCAGCAGCTTCGATAGCAAAGCACAAGTACTATGTGATCTTTGTTGATGATTTCTCTCGGAAGTGTTGAATCTTCTTCATTACAGAAGAAGAGTGAGACATACTCAAAGTTCTGTGAGTTCAAGGCGTTGGTTGAGAAGGAATTGGGGAAGCATGTGAAGGCTCTTAGGAGCGACAATGGTGGTGAATTCACCTCTGCTGAATTCAAGGACTTTTGCAGCATAGAAGGGATTCAGAGAGAGCTCATCGCACCCCATAACCCACAGTAGAACGGGATTGATGAGCAGAAGAACAGAAAAATCGTGGGTTCTGCATGGGCGATGTTGCATGATCACGGCCTACCCCTTCACTTGTGGGCCAAAGCATGAAATACTGCAATGTATGTGCAGAACTATTGTCCTCACAAGATACTTGGCATGAGTACACCAGAGGAGGCGTTTTCTGGTAAGAGACCTGATATTTCCCATTTGAGGATTTTTGGTTCACGTGTCTACATGCATGTGACGAAGGATGCCAGAAAGAAGCTGGATCCGACCGTAGAGGTTGGAATATTTGTGGGGTACACTGATACGCCCCACAACTATCATGTGTATTTTCCAGACAGTCGCAAGACTGTTGTGTGACGGGATATCAAATTTCAGAAGGAGAAAGCCATGAAGTGTTCGCTTTAGAGGGAGCCACTCTTTCATGCAGATGAGGAGCTATTAGTTCCTAAGGATGAGCTTCCGGATGTGGATCAGCCACAAGAGGAAGTTCGTGGAGTGGAACAGACCACTCATGCAACGCCAACCATCAGAGGGCGCAAGCGCACTATAGAATCTGAGCGACTGGCTCGAGATGCAGAGAAGGTTGTAGGACCACCTACAGCACAGCGCAGACAGAGACAATCACCGGACTGGTACAATAGATACATGGCTTTTATGAGAAAATGTGTCGTGACAGAGCCATCCTCATTCGAGGAAGCTGTGGAGGATCCCGCATGGGTAGATGCCATGGTGGAAGAGTATGATTCGATTGTCAGAAACAGTGCATGGGAGATTGTCCCGCGACCGGAAGGGAAATAAGTGGTGGGTTCTCGATGGATCTACAAGGTGAAGCAGGTGGCTGACGGGAGTGTGGAGAAGTACAAGGAAATATTTTTTTTCCCGTGGCTTCTCACAGATTGAGGGGATCGATTATGAGGAGACCTTTGCACCTGTTGCAAGGTACTCTTCCATACGGACGATCCTTGCTCTCTCAGTGCAGATGGGGTGGCACATCCATAGAATGGATGTGAAGACTGCGTTCCTCAACGGAGTCATTGAGGAGGAGGTGTACCTAGAGCAGCTCGAAGGTTTTGAGATCTTCAGCAGTGAGTCGCATGTGTGCAGACTCAAGAGAGCACTGTACGGGTTGAAGCAAGCACCTCGTGCTTGGTACACATGGATAGAAAGTTACTTCACCGGACTTGGATTCTCCAAGAGTGAGGCGGATCGTAACCTGTACCAGATTGTGGTGGAGGGGAAGTTGCTGATCATTGTACTATATGTAGATGATCTAATTTTGACGGGAGATGAGCTGTTGATACTTTCATGCAAGGACGATCTTTCTAGAGAGTTTGAGATGAAGGACTTGGGCCTCCTTCATTATTTCCTGGGATTGGAAATCTGGCAGCGCAGTGGTGGACTGTTTGTTTCTTAGGGTAAGTATTCTTGGGAGATACTAGAGAAGTTCAAAATGGATGACTACAAGCCTGTTGATACTCCTATTCCTAGAGGTTGGAGGAACGAGGATGCTACTTCAGCGAAGGTAGTGGATGCCACAGTTTATCGACAGTTGGTGGGGTCGCTTATGTATCTGTTCAATACACGACCTGATATATGCTATGTTGTTAACCAACTTTCGCAAGCTATGGTTAAGCCTACCAAGCTCTTCTGGAAGGTAGGAAAACATGTATTGCATTATCTTAGAGGCACATCGGGATATGGTCTGTGGTACAGATAGGAGGATGAGGTGAAGCTATGTGGCTTCACAGATGCAGATTGGGCAGGGAGCCCAACAGACCAAAAGAGCACATCTGGAGGGATCTTCAATATCAGGTCGACAGCAGTTTCCTAGTACAGCAGGAAGCAGAGATCCGTGACACTCAGTTCCGCGGAGGCCGAGTACATGGCAGCAAGCTTGGCTCCATGCGAGGATATTTGGATAAGAAAGATTCTGGTTGGATTGTTTGGGTTGCATTTGGAGCCTACTGTGATTTATTGTGATAACTAGAGTTACATTAAACTCTCAGCTAATCCAGTATTTCATGATAGATCCAAACACATCGACATCAGGCACCATCATATCATATATTGTGTGCAGCGGAGAATCATGTTACTTTCATATATTCCCACGGAGGATCAGGATGCTGACATCTTGACGAAGGCACTCACCAGGAGAAAATTCGAATTCCACAGAGGCAGGATAGGGGTTGCAGATAATCCATATCTTGTTGAGAGGGAGTGTTGAAAATGCAACAAGATGATGGAGCTTAGTGAAAAGAAGTCGCCTTCACTAAGTGGGCCCGCAGGCTATTTTTGGCGCAAAGTCTATTTTTAGACATATGGATCATGGTCTATGAGTTGCAAGATGCTATTTATGGATGATTGGTCGAGTTGGTAAAAATATATGGACCTCTATTTTTAGACATTGGGCAATTTCTATTTTTAAACTGTCGAGCTAAAAATAGAACAGTCAAATATTATTAACCCTTAATAATATTTAGACTATAAACATTATCTTATCCTCTTGGAGCACTT
This sequence comes from Pinus albicaulis, assembly GCA_034641835.2. Lineage (NCBI taxonomy): Eukaryota > Viridiplantae > Streptophyta > Pinopsida > Pinales > Pinaceae > Pinus > Pinus albicaulis. The sequence continues at coordinate 57,746 of JAXQQM020072416.1, read as the reverse complement.
CAGTTTGATGCTTGGATGTGGCACATGCAGCTGACAGAAGGAAATACACTTTTCCTAGGGGTTAGTTGAGCTATTTCATGGTTGACTTCAGTTAGAACTCAAGTGGTAGAGTTTGGTGGAGTTGATGAGATAGTTGGTGGAGTTGTGTTCTGTTTAACTTAGTTGAACTAGTTGTATTTAGTCTAACTGAAAAATACAGTAGTGATGAGTGATGTGAATTAATTATTAATTAATTCACTAATTATTAACTCATAATTCAACTAAAGAACACATCAGTTAACTACAATGCATGTATATTTCAGTGGAGACCAGTGTTAGAGGTGGGTGAAAGGGTGAGTTTGCTATCAGTTGTGACTATTGGATGTGCATGAGATTTTCACACACATTGATGAAGATTTCCAATCAGGATTGCACAGTTGGAGCTATTGGGATTCGAACTTGGATCTCATTCATGTCTCACTTGGATTGCGCAGTAGAGGCATGCAGACTTGTGGAGAAGATTTGAACCCATGACTTGTTCAAATCTCAGTTAGTTTGTGTGTAACTTTGGAGATAGTATTGAGTACTTGTGAGGAGTATTTTTCTATGTATTGTTACATGTTCTCTATCATTATACTATACAGATAGTTGGGGGTTTTCAGCTATTTCTTTCCCCATTACATATTGTGTTGATATGTGTGCTTGATTATTGTTTTATGAGCGCATGCGACTGTTTCTATTTCCGCATATTGATGATCAATTGTAGAAGAGGTTATGTATTATGCATGAAGCTTAAATAGTGTACAATCAGGATAATCTCGGTGAATAATTCAGCAAATTATTCAAATTTCTATAGTCTATTACCACACCTTTTCTTTGTTTATCTTCATCTCATGCTCTATCTCGACAAAAACATCAACATCATAACATACCAATAGCATCATAATGACCTAAAATTCATACAATGATCTCATGGATGACAATGTTAACCATGAAAATTCATGCATAAAAACATATAGACACTAATGTGCATAAAAAATGGATATATAGTTGACACTCATTCATGAAAAACACATCCCAACATAAACATTAACAAATTCTACATGGTGACACCACAACAACTATGACCAACGACATGCATTTGAAACAAGCACATAAACCATAAGAAAAAGGAACACATATGCAATCAACATGAATGCACAACCAACACACACCGCCCATCTAGTCCAAGTGTTGAACCATGCTCTCATACCACTCTGTGGTATCAGATATCATAGAAAGAGACCGGAAACTAGACACCATCCAAAGGGAACGAAACCTGCTCTGATACCACTTTGTAACACCCTCCTCCCACATCTACCCAAGTAACCTGCCAGCTGGGGTAAACATGTGATGAAGCATTACTATGATATGATTCAAATCCCTATGTATAATTTTCTAGGTCCCTCTAATACTAGTGTATCCCCTTATTTTTATTGTTAGTATAGCCCCCTTATTTTTATTATTGTGCCCCATAGAAGCCCACTATTGTTATTATTGTGCCCTTACATTGTTATTGTTATGTCAGCTAGGATTATATTATGACCCATTAGAATCCTATATATATAAAGGAGGTTTTCTTATTTTTATCATCTAAGAATTGTTCAATTATATGATGTAAAGGAGGTTTCCCCCTCGAAGAGGCTCATTTCTAGGGCATTGATCTCTCTTTTCTTCTATTTTGTGATCTAGTTTCATAACATTTGGTATCAAATCTTTGGATTCTAAGGTTTCATTGTTTCAAATAGGTCATTGTGGAATGTTTGCAATAGTTTTTTTCTACAATGTTTCAGAAGCTACAATAAAAACCCATTCGAGCGAAAATCCTTAGGAATGTCATGTACAAATTTCAAATCTTGATTTGCTATGATTTTGGAGATATGATCTGAGGGAGTCAGGGTTTTTGCATGTTCTAGAATTTTATTTCAAACAGGTGGTCGGGAAAAAATTGTCATAAATTTCGTTTCAGACATCGGATGGGAATTCTATAAGAATTAGCCAAAATTGCACATAATTTTTTTCCTGTTCTATCAACTTCATGGAGGAAGGATGAAACAGTGACATGTGTCTTTCTGTACAAGTTCGCTTGAATGAACCAGTCCATAATTAGGTCGTTGTGGGATATTGGACACAAATTTGTCTTGCAAAATCCAAATCAGGCTTGACCTCTGGCATTGGAAAGAAGACTCAGAGGGATACTAAAGGACTAAAGCTAAAATATTGGGGATCTAAAATCATAGATATACAACAAGATCAATAGCGAGCTCCTCAAAAGGAAGAAAAAAGTGTGTATCGTTTTTTTCAAATTACATAACGTTTGTTTGAAAAATCAGTTTGAAGTGATTCCAAGGGAATGTTTAAGCATAGATATCGGTATTGGGTTCTAAAATTCCTCTAAAAAAGAGCTATGCACCCATTAAGCCATAAAAAAAATCTACTATGACACTTGAAGAGGAATAATTTTAGTATGATATATCAAAATTACAGTACCAAATGCAACAAATTTCGATCTCAGAAAGAGCAACCAATGTTGACATCGATGGTTTAAAATAATACATGGAGGCTAAGGTGTATGGTTTGAAGGATTAAATGAAATCTAACATTTATTATCAAGCAGTGGAATATCACATCGAGCGTAAACAAGGAGCTCTCCAACTCTTAAAGGATAACCTAACTTTGGTGCAGAATCGAATAATACAATAGACATATCAAAATCGTAGGAAAATATTTTTTGATGTAGTTGAATGGATATGTTTATGGCTACAACCATACAAACCAATGTCCCTCAAGCAAGCTAAGAAGTATAATAAATTAACACTAAAATATTATAGTCCTTACAAGCTGCTGCAAAATATTGGTACTATGGAATACAAATTGGAGTTGCATGTGTCTTCTTGAGTGCACCTAGTTTTCCATGTTTCATGCTTAAAGAAGGTTATAGGTGAAAAAATCCCAATTCAAACAATATTTCCAGAACATGACGAGGAAGGAAAAATCATACTTGAACCTGAAGCAATCACGGAAACAAGAACTCGACAACTACGAAATCGATCAATTTCAGAGTATCTCAGCAAATGGAAGAAATTAACCGCTTAATATTCCACATGGGAGGATGGGAATTTTATAAAGAAGCATCCAAACATAATCAAGTTTTGAGGACAATTTCTTTTTGAAGGAGAGGGGCATGTTAGGTCCCTATAATACTAGTGTATCCCCTTATTTATAATGTTAGTATAGCCCCCTTATTTTTATTATTGTGCCCCATAGAAGCTCACTATTTTTATTGTTGTGCCCTTACATTGTTATTTTTATGCCGGCTAGGATTATATTGCGACCTATTAGACTCATATATATATATATATATATATATATATGATGTTTTTTCATTGGTATCATCTAATAATTGTTCATTTATGTAATGTAAAGGAGGTTTCCCCCTCGAAGAGGCTGATTTCTAAGGTGTTGATCTCTCTTTTCTTCTATTTTGTGAGATGGTTTCATAACATAATTTAAGGAAGTGGAATCAATGGAACACAACAACAAAAACCTTCTTTACATGCTACAGGACATCCAGGAGCCATCCAAACCTTCTAGGAGGCTAGCCTTTGAGTCAAACTGACATTTTAGTGCATCAATCCCCTAGTCGGTCCCTTGAAATGGGCAAGAGTGTGATTGGAAACCTCCAGGCGATCGCATAACATGGGCATTCATGCAACTAGGTAATTTTCCATGTAGTTTTGTGCCTACATACCTGATTTATGTGCTACTTTTTTAGGCCCAGGGCTCAGGTCAGTACCCAAAATTCCATGAAATTTCTAGAAATGAAATATAACAATGAAATAACGATGTAAATGCAATCACTTGAATAAGAAGTTGACTAGACCCCTACTATCCATAACAACCATTTCATCAACACATGTCACAAATATGTAATCTATAGGTTTGAACAACATATCTAAGCATAGGGATCTCATACTTATCTAAGAATCACTAAGAAGCATTTTTGCCTCATCACATTAGTTGTGTTATCATCTATTAAGTCATAGATTGATTGTTCATTCATTTATAGGTCAAAACATGATGAGAGCCATACATCATCAGTTTCATAGAACACATTCATAAAGAACATATAAACAACAAAAATAACAAGAATTTATCATGCATATAAGCCACATAATAAAAATAATATTTACCCATCAATACAAGAGGAAAAGAGATATTATTTCCATAAGAAATGTAGAAAATATAACAACGGGATTCAATCTGATCTTATTGCTATATTTTATACTTGGTAACAAAGTGACAAGAATCACAATAGAAGAGAATAAATTGAGTTTTTTTTAACAGGTTCAAATTTGCATATTTATTCCTCAATATTGAGCAACAGATCAAGATGTCTTTCAAAGGCTTGAGACTTGAATATTCCCTTGAGGGAAATTAAAATTACATAGTATGGAAGGACAGGATGGAGGCAGTTCTCAAGGACAATAGACTGAAGGAATTCATACATAGTAATATTCCCTAGTCTACAGCAGCAGATTCTGAACTTCTTGACGCATGGAAGAGGAAGGAAGAAAAGGTGAGAATGATATTGTTAGAAGGAGTTTAATATAATATTGTATCAAGTCTCCATGGGAAGGTGACTCCATATGATATATGGAAGGCCTTCATAGATCCGTTTCAGAATAGCAGTGACCATGGGAAGTTACTGTTGAAAGACAAACTAAGAAAGATCAAGTTGGAGGAGGACGAGATGATACCAAAATACTTGACAAAGTTCACTCAATGTAGAGATTAACTTGAAATTGTTGGTGTGACAATAGCCCAGGATTATTTGGTCAGCCTTAGTTACAATGAATCTATGAATGGGAGGGATAAGCTACCATACTGGGATCATTTGTGGTTCAAATTCGTAATAGAAGAGACAAGGAGGAGCACCAGAGATGGGACCTCCAGCAAAGACAAAGAATAATATTTTGCATTGGTCGGAAAAGGAAATAAATCCAAGGGAAAGAAGTCCCAAGGTGAAGATGGCAAGAGATACTTGTAGAAGATCAAGTACTTTCACTATCATGAGCATAGGCAATATGCCTTGAATTATGTACTGAAGAAGGCAAGCAAGGAGGAGCCCGCAGTTGTAGTAGGTGAAGCGCTAGCTTCACAATTAAATCTTGATTTTACTCTCATTGTATGCATGGAAAGCACTGTAATGGGATGCATGTGGTATCTAGATAGCAGTGCCTTGTTCCATATGATGGGGAATAGAGATCTATTTAGTGAATTGGAGGAGAACGACCTCAAACAAAACATAGAGTTTGGAGATGATGGGAGGTAAACCATGATGAACATATGTACAGTTACCTTTCAAAGGGAGTCTTGGTCCCGTATCAAAAAATGTATGTTATTTTATTTTTCAGGACTAAAGAACAATATTGTAATCGTAGATGTATTGGAAGACCGTGTTTATGATGTCATATTTAGAAAATGAAAGGTGCTCCTTAGACGCGTCGCCACGGGACATGTGAAACAAATTGGTGCGTGAGTCAAGAGCCTGTATTATTTCGAGGTTGAAGATGAATGCCAAATTTGAGGAGAAAAGAAGTCGTTTTTAATATTCCTAATTAGTCCTAAGCTAATTGGAATATTCAATTCTATTTCCTTTCTTTTCTTAAATAATAAAAGTGTAAAGGAGGTTCATAAAACTCATAATAAAGAATAAATCAGAGCCAAATGTGAAAAAGGCTAAATCTTGGCTATGTAACCAAGCACCCTTAGGTGTGAAAGGGGCTAGATTTTTTGACTGGGTCAACCTTGACCAAATCTACAACATTCTCTTAGAGTAGTGGCCATTAGTGAGGCACAACGGAGTTTTATATGGAGATGGCTTGTGTGAAAGGAGCTATTTCATTGAACATGGTTTAGGATTTGTAAGCTCTTAACTTATAAAAGGAAGAGGATGGAAGCATGAGAAGGTTGTTGATGAACATTATATTTTTGAATATATTGTCTGTTTAGACATATATCATTCTCCTATTGCTTAGCTGAGAATAATGTTGTTTAGCATTGGGCGTTCCTGATCGAGAATCCCACCTCTTTCCTTGAGAGGCCTCTTGGGAGAGTTTGTACTACATTTTCCACTATCTGGATGAAGGCCAAGCTATTTCTTTCAACTAAAATGCAGATACTATTGAGGTTTTGGTTGTCTTTGAAAGTTGTAGTAAGTGGAGGCTAGATCTACTCAGATCTAGATCATTTCAGTGCCCTTTTTAAGTGGAGGAGGCTTCTAATCCATTTGGAGGAGAGTATTGGAGTGCTTGGGCATCATTTTCAGATCTTGGCATGTGGCAAACTATATTCTAAACCATACAGTGTATTTTCCCTTCCAAATTTTCATTATTCCTGTAGGTGCTATTTTAGGGTGTTTTGGCACATCAGTTGGAGAGAAAGTTTTCAAGTGTTGGGGATCTGCCCTTCACTTTGCACATCCATTGGAGGAGATCTATACATTGTAGATTTGAGATTTGATCTGAATATTTCTGAATACTTCTAAATATCTGAACATTTTCTGCAGATATGCATACTTAGATCTTAGATCTACTACTTGTACATGGTGTTTTGCTCAAAACCCCAAGGGGAATAGAAAGAGGAGCCTCTATAGTGTATGGATATGTTACAGATATTAATTTTCATGCACTTATATTCTCTAGATGTAAAGTGTAATCAACAACCATTTGCATCTCCATAAAATAACATTGTCAAGGAATTTCTATTCTATACATGTGGTTGCAACACCTCTTTGGAGGGATTTTCTTCTATTGGTGACTTGTATTTCCAAATATGCATCTTTTGGGCCTCATTATACATCTATTTTTCTGCTGTAAATACTATTGAAAGGTCCTTTTATTGGGCTTCTACTTTTATTTAGATGAATTGCGTTATTTTCCTGCAAATCTGTTTTGTATTGTTGTATTCCCCATTTGGGAATATTATAGTGGTATCAAAGCATCATCTTGGCACAGCCTATGCTTTCTAAGAATCCAATATGTCTTTTGAAGAAAAATAACCTCTTAATAATAGAGAGAAGAGGTATCTAAATAGAAGACCAAAGAAGAAGATTGATTACACTGATGACAAAGAAAACAAGGGTAAAACCCCTTCATCTAGAGGAATGAAAGGGAGGGATCTCTCAAAAACTTGGTTCCAAACTATGCATGATCTTAAAATATAAATCAGGGGAATGAGGAGTGAAAGACGTGAATATCCCTCAATAATATTTGCATATGAAGAAAGCCCTAGTTCTTCATACTATGTTTGTGAGCATTCAACCAGATAATCAGATCTACAACATTGTAGCATGCCTACATTCTGAGCAAGAGGAGAAGAAAGAGGAACACAAAAGGAGGATAATCTTGGTGACTATATCAAATAATATGAATCTCAGTCTAGAAGATTCAGGGAGCATCTAAGCTTCCAAGATTTTTTTCAACTTAAAGAAGAAATAAGATCCAACAAATACAATAGAAGAAGAGGATGCATGCAACACACTTTGGGTAGGTTCTTTCTACCTACTTTTGAAGGATCACCTGAGAGCTCAGCTAAATCTTGGGTAAGGAAGCTAGACACATATTTCCAACTGCATCAAGTTTCAGAAGAAGAATCCATACGAGTAGCAGCGCTGCATCTCCAATGTAAGGATTATGCCTGGTCGTTATTTGAGTATTCTTCATTGAAAAATGTATATATCTCTACTTATGAAAAGTTCACTAGGAGCTTCATGAAAATATTTGATTTAAAACAATCTAAAGCTTCCTTAGGTGAGAAAGCCAAGCCCAGGGATTCAAAACCTTTGCATGATATGGAATGATCCATGAAGCCAACTCCATTTCAATACATTGTTGAGGGGGTTGAAGATCTCCTACATGCTTTGCCAAGGGCAAAGGCCCCACTTTAGCAAGATCTTTCTTCTCAAGAAGAAGACATGAGGATTCATTTTTCAGGAGGAGATCAAGAAAAAGGGTCTCTTAATGATGAGTTATTTTCCATTGATGAGGAGAAGGAAGAGGAAGAGCTAGAAAGATCCTCTAGCATTGTGACAACATGAGGAGATATACTTCTATTTGGAGATGGACGTGAGGAAATTGCTTCCACCAGAAGGGCTCTAGTATCTTTGCAAGAAGCTCCAAGGGATCAACATCCAAGGGATCTTACACATGAATATCATGAGAAACATGTATCTATGTTGGTAGAAAATGAGATAAAACAATGGAGGAAGTGTGTTCCAACATTGGATGCATTCTTGGGAACACACACTATGTTAGATAATTCCTTTGTGATCAATACTCTTGACACCAAGGAGATGTTGGGTGTACATGGGTTAATTACATCTGGGAAAGCACCTTAGATTGTGAGATATTGCAGAAGGTAGGAGAAGAAGAACCAAGGAGGGAGCACAACACTAACATGACAGAAGGTGATCCACTATTACATGGAGGAAAGGATGGGGCAATTGCTACAATCAGAAGCACTCTTGCACCCTTAAGAGTGATACCCCATTATCATGAAACTTCCACACAAAAAACATACATGGATTTGCAAAATGGAAGCATGGATATGATGATCCCATCTATTATGCACATGGGGATGATCCATGAGACATCATTATCTTATGGTAAACCACCTGGGAGACCACCTGATTCAGATTTGGTGAAAGAAGTCTCACACCTTGATGCTCCATTCATAGATCCGAGAAGGAAGTGAGCATTATAAGGCCACCATATAGTGCTGAGAATGTTGGGGGAGCTCAAGGAGGAGGGAAATATTTTCTCCTTATCACCATTTTCCACTCTATCATCTCATACTGAACTGAGAAAGGATGCTACAAGGATGAAGGAAGACACCATCATGGGGCAAGGAGGGCATTCCTTGGCTATGAAGACTCAGAAGATAATCTCACTTGGAGAGAAATATTCCATACATGATAGAATATGGTGGCCTCACATGCATATTTTGGCAAGACCAATGATGTTTTGGATAGATGATATCCTTCCATCGGAGACTAACTTCCAAATACTTCCATCTTCATTTGAGCATGTGCATATGCAAGAGAGGTATCAAGGAGGGAATAACAACCTTCCATCATATACCTTTGACATGGTAGGTGTGAAGGAAGAGAAGAAGGGAAGGGATGACCTTCCAATACATACCTTTGGCATGGGAGATGTCAAGGAAAGGAGAAGCAACATGATAAACATTATATTTGATAGATTATCAGCGCTATCATTGTTGGGGAGTTTAGATCCATATTGGAAATCCAAAATCTTGGTGGATTATTCCAAGGATCTACACACATGCATGATTATTGATGAAAAACTACATGATGGGAGATATTTAGTCCAAGATTGAGTCATCCGTGATCATGGTAGGATCTTCTTGTCTAGAGCCTCCAAGCTCAAGGAGAATTTGCTACAAAGGATGTATGAAGAGTTCTGTTTTAGCCACACATATTCCATGAAGCTCAACAACATCATCATGAGGAGATACCATTGGGAGGGATTTGAAGGAGAACTATATTAGCATTGTCAAAGATGCATGTACCATGTGGAGATGGAGCAACAAGATAACTCTATGAGAGAGATAATTCAACCTTCTCCTTCTTCTTTTGGGAGAGGAGATAGATCTATGCACCACTACATTTGTTTGAGGAGAAATTTTGGTGAGACATATGCTCATGTAAATAATTTTTCATTTGATTATTGTTTGCATTCTATCACCATATTTATCTAGGCCATGACTCCAAGGAGGAGTGTTGTACCTTATGAATCTCATGGCAAAATTTGGGCCAAAACTATTTCTAAATATGGCCACTGCCTTGGTGGAAAAAGGGAGGTTTTACATCATGATGGGTGCTTTCCTAAGGCACCAAATATATCTCACACTTTTGGCCATGGTGAGATAAAATGGGAAGCAAGTAAGTGGTAGGGAAACCACTTACCACATCTTGATCTAATGTAGTCAGGAGATGCACTGCGCTGGTTCCACATGTGGGACTATGACCGACCTCCATATGCACAAATTTCTATTTGTATCTATGTTGTTTTGATCCCCTATAGGGCTGATGTGCTTGTACCTTTTATGGGAATGATTGGAGGGAGGATGAAAGGATTGGATGTGTCCTTTGGGAGAGAGATTCTCTATGGTTCTTATGTTTCATATTTTTGGGAAAGAATTGGACCATCCATGATTGCTACATTGGGTCTCTTTTTTCCTTATGGGATGAGCCATTTGGGTAACTTGAGAATTTTGGAGGTGCCTCTCACATGGGAGGAGATTTGCTATGAACTACCAATCTAGAGGGTGATTCATTTTATATGGATGATAGCTTGGAGATTCAAGCTCCATATGGGAATGAAGGTTCCCCACATCTTTAGTTTTTTCCTTGTAGTTGCTTGGGGACAAGTAAACTTTGGGAGCGGAGGATTGTAATATCCTAATTAGTCCTAAGCTAATTGGAATATTCAATTTTGTTTCCTTTCTTTTCTTAAAGAATAAAAGTGTAAAGGAGGTTAATAAAACTCCTAATAAAGAATAAATCAGAGCCAAATGTGAAAAAGGCTAAACCTTGGCTATGTAAGCAAGCACCCTTAGGTGTGAAAGTGGCTGGATGTTTTGACTGGGTCAAACTTGACCAAATCTACAACGTTGTCTTGGAGGAGTGGCCATCAATGAGGCACAACACAATTTTAGATAGAGATGGCTTGTGTGAAAGGAGATATTTCATTGAAGGTGGTTTATGGTTTGCAAGCTCCCAACTTATAAAAGGAAGAGGATGGCAGCATGAGAAGGTTGTTGATGAACATTATATTTTTGAATATGGTGTCTATTTAGAAATATATCATTCTCTTGCTATCTAGCTAAGAATAATTCTATTTAGCATTGGGATTGGGAATCCGACCTCTTTCCTTGACAGGCCTCTTGGGAGAGTTTGTACTAAATTTTCCACTATCTGGCTGAAGGCCAAGTTACTTTTTTAAACTACAATGCAGATCTTGCTGAGGGTTTGGTTGTCTTTGCAAGATGTAGGAAGTGGAGGCTAGATCTACTCAGATCTAGATCATTTCAGTGCCCTTTTTCAGTGGTGGAGGCTTCTACTCCAATGGGGGGAGTGTATTGGAGTTATTGGGCATAATTTTCAGTTCTTGGCATGTGGACAATTATATTCTAAACCCTACAACACAGTTTCCCTTCCATATTTGCATTATTACTGTAGGTGTTGTTGCAGGGTGTTTTGGTACATTAGTTGGAGAGCTGGTTTTCAAGTGTTGGGGATCTTCCCTTCACTTTGTAGATCCATTGGAGGAGATATATACATTGTGCATTTCAGATCTGATCTGCATATTTTTGAAGACTTCTGAATATCTGAATATTTCTACAGATCTGTATACTTAGATCTCAGATATACTGCTTGTACATGGTGTTTTGCTCCAAACCCCAAGGGGAATAGAAAAAGGGGTCTCTATAGTGTATGGATCTGTTATAGATCTTACTTTTCATGCACTTATATGCTCTAGATATAAAGTGTAATCAAAAGTTATTTGTAGCTCCATAAAATAACATTGTCAAGGCATTTCCAGTCTATACATGTGGTTGCAACACCTATTTTGAGGGATTTTCTTCTATTGGTGACTTGTGTTTCTAGCTATGCATTTTATGGGTGATGCAGGGGCATTAGACACTAGCCAGCAATGTAGGAGGTTTTGTCCACATGTTGTGGCTAGGAGGGTTCAGAATCATCAGAATTGTAACAGCTAGGTGTCAATACCTCAGCTGACTATATCATTTAGATTAGTCAGAGTTGTAGAAGTCGAATAGTTCAGTTAGTCCATTTGTCACATTTCAGTTAGTTGAATTATTGTAATTAGGCTTTTGATTTTCTAAAACAGTCCTCATAGAGGAACCGAGGAGTCATATTTTGATGTATATAAATTGTATTCCCCCGAATGCATGGGGGGCGAAGAACGAAGGTTTCTGCAATAAAATCTGTGTATTGAGAAATGGTTTCCTGTTGAATAAGGTTCAGTGCTCGTTGATTCTCAATTTCGTTTGAATTGATATTATGAGTAAATTTTTGTTGAATAAGGTCACTGCATAATCTCTGTATTCCTCTACCCATTAGTTCTCTCAATTGTCTGAATAAATGAAGAAATTCCACGCACAGGCGAGGTTTGTGTAGAAAATTCATTGTTGTCGAACTCTGTTTAATAGTGGTGAAATCCCGCTTAATAAAGAAATGAATTCGTTTGTTGTAAATTGAAGTCTAGAACTGGGACTAAACCCTGAGTTAGTAAACTGAGCAGATAAAAGAATATCGCAAACCCGGCTTAAAACCGTGGTCAATCACTGTTCCCAGAACCGCGAGAGGATTTACGAGGTCGGATTGCCCATATCGCACCGCCTTTTGGTGATAAGCGGTATTTCCTAGTTGGGGAGCGATTCCATAGAGAAATCGACACGTGGCAAGGTGGACCCACGAAAAACCACCGTTGCTGCGTGCCATCGCGCGTTAACATTCGACCAAGGAAGCTGAGTGAAATCATGGTATGTCATTGATCTGGGAAGGAACCATTAGACGGTGATCGTTTGATAAAGATGTGTACGAGCATTTGATTGGACCATGGATATATATGTGGGCCCAGGGCCGAAGGTCTATTGCGACGTCATTTGGTTATAAATTAAAACTCCAAGAAAATAAAAGAAGGCCATGTGGAGCAAGGAATGGGGTTTCAGAAGGGTAATGCTGACAGAGCCATGATTACAATAGTGCAAACTCTCCTCAGGGCGACTTTTGGCTTTGTTGTCGTCATTTGTGGTATCAGGGCTGTTATTTTTGAGTCATTTTTACAGGAGCTGACATGGTAATCTGAGTTGGTAGAGGTGCTGGCAGAAGGAGACCTATTGCCAATGCAGAGGTGTTGGGGATATTACAGAGGGTCGAGGCCAGAATAGACACCATGGAGTGACGACAGCCCAGAGATCCTAAAGACATCAGTGAACTTGAAATAGAAGAAGTGGAATAAAATGTTGAGATTCCTCCTGACATGAGGCTCCTCAAAACTGTTATGGGATCTGCAGTTAAGCCCAGAATTGAAGTGTCGAGTTATGCAGGGGGACTAAATCCAAAAGAGCTGGTGGACTGGATAAATGAAATGAACAAGTGCTTCGATTATGAAGAAACAAGTGAAGATAAAAAGTTCAAGTTTGCGGTGACAAAGCTGAAGGGACATGCTGCACTTTGGTGGGATGGAGTGCAGGCAGAAAGAAGGAGAGTTGGCAAGAAAATTATCAAAAGCTGGACCAGAATGATGGCTAAATTAAAAGGTAAATTCTTGCCTAGTGATTATCAGCTGACATTGTATAGGCAAATGCAGAACCTGAGACAGAGGTTGCTGACAGTAAAAGAATACACAGAGGAATTCTACAGAGTAAGCATAAGGGCTGGGCAATTTTAGAATACACCAGAGAAGACTACCAAATATGTGAATGGTCTCAAGCTAGAGATCCAAGATGAGATTGGTCTCCTGTCTCCTAATACAATGGAAGAGGCCTACCAGATGGCCTTGAAAGTAGAGGAGAAACTCCTGAGGAAACAATCTGCCAAGAAGAGAGGTACTTTCCATGGAAAGGGAAGCCAGGGTGGTAAAGGAAAGCCTACTACACCCAGGGATGGAGCTAACAGTAGCTCACCTCAGAATGCATATACAGAGGATGATGCAAGGGGAAGAATGGGTTCTTACAAAGGAAAAGGAAGAGGAGGTAGAGACAGAGGAAGAGGTAGAGAGTTGAGGTGTTATAGATGTCAGCAAGTGGGACATAAGCACTATGAGTGTCCAGAGAATGTGGGTGCTGGTCCAAGAAATTTTGTTGTTTCCTAGGCTGGAGAAGAGGTAGAAATTGAAGAAGAAATCCTACCAGAGAGGGGAGAGTCCTTGGTGGTAAATAAGGTCCCATTGAAGCAAGCCAAAGAGGTCATCGAACCTGCACAAAGGAAGACTTTGTTTAGGAGCATATGCAAAGTCGAAGGGAAATGCTGCCAGCTAGTCATTGATAGTGGCAGCACAGACAATCTGGTTTACACTGAGGTGATAGAGAAGTTGAAGTTGAAGACAATGGAGCATCCAACTCCCTACAGGGTGTCCTGGCTGCATAAAGGACACCAGCTAGTTGTGAAAGAATAGTGTGAGATAGAGATGCAAATGGGAAAATACAAGGACAAAGTTTTGTGTGATGTAATGCCCATGGATGTGTGTCATATACTGCTAGGTAGACCTTGGCAGTTTGACAGAGTAGCAGTGCATGATGGCAAGAAGAACACTTACAAGTTCTTCAAATATGGGTACGTCATACATTGACCCATGGAAGAAGGAGAGCCATCCAACAGAGTGATTGATCCAAATACCTTGTTGTTGACCGGGAAGGAATATCTATAGCATATAGAAGAAGAAGAGGTAAGTTTTTCTTTATTTTGCAAACCTAGGGTAATTCTTACTTCTACAAAGATTTCTGATTTTCCAGTAGAAATCCAAGAGATGTTAGACAATTACTGTGACATTGTTGTGGATGATTTACCTAATGAGCTGCCACCTGTAAGAAAGATCAGCCATCAGATAGATTTTAACCCTAGTTCAAATCTGCCAAATAAGGAAGCCTACAGAATGACTACCAAGGAAAATGAGGAAATCAGGAGACAAGTACAAGAATTCGTGGATAAGGGACTGATCAGAGAAAGTTTGAGTCCATGTGCAGTACCAACAGTATTGAGCCCAAAGAAAGATGGAGGCTGGAGGATGTGTACTGATTCCAGAGAAATCAATAAGATCACAATCAGGTACAGATTCCATTTTCCTAGAGTTGAGGATTTAATGGACTGTTTGAGTGGTGCTAAATATTTTTCAAAGATAGATTTAAAAAGTGGATATCATCAGCTTAGAATAAGAGAGGGTGATAAGTGGAAAACTGCCTTTAAAACAAATGAAGGACTGTATGAATGGATGGTAATGCCTTTTGGGTTGTCAAATGCACCTAACACTTTTATGAGACTTATGAATGAAGTATTGAAAGAATTAATTAGTAAATTTGTGATAGTATATTTGGATGATATATTAGTTTTTAGCAGAACTAAAGAAGAAAATTTGAGGCATCTTAATCATGTCTTGAAAAATTTGCACCAAGATAAACTGCTGATAAATTTAAAGAAATTCTCATTCATGAAATAAGAGTTGGTGTATTTGGGTTTTGTTGTTTCTACAAAAGGATTGAAGATAGACCCAGAAAAGGTTAAGGCAATTGTGGAGTGGCCTTCACCCAGAAATGTTTTTGAGGTAAGTTTCCATGGACTTGCCAGTTTTTAGAGAAAGTTTATAAGAAGCTTTAGTAAGATCAATGCACCCATACTTGAGACAATAAAGAAGAGCAAACAGCCATTTAAGTGGACTGCAGAAGCAGAAAGAAACTTTAACTTTTTGAAGCAAAGGATAACTGAGAAGCCTATTTTGATTCTGCCTGATTTTACTAAACCATTTCAAGTAAAGTGTGATGCCAGTGGGGAAGCCATTGGAGTTGTGTTGAGTTAGGATGATAGGCTTGTGGCATATTTTAGTGAAAAGCTGAATGACACCAAAAGAAATTATTCCTCTTATGAGAAGGAATTCTATGCAATTTTTCAGGCACTGAAGAAGTGGAGACATTACTTGATGTCCAGGGAATTTGTATTGTATTCTGACAATCATGCTTTGCAGTATGTTATATAGCAGCCCAAGTTGAAGCATAAGCATGCCAAATGGGTTGAGTCTCTCCAAAGTTTTAATTTTGTTTTGAAACATATAAGTGGCCAAGAAAATAAAGTAGCTGATGCTTTGAGTAGGAGGCACATGCTTGTTCAAGAAACTAAATTTGAAGTTGTAGGATTTGATTTTCTCAAAGAATTGTACAAAGTAGATTCATATTTTAAGGAAGAATTTGAGGCATGTTGTAATCCTATTTTAATACATAGAAGCTAGTGGCTAGATTATTTCTTTCAGGAGGACTTACTATTCAGAAGAAACCAACTGTGTGTACCAAATTGTTCCATGGGAGAAAATTTGATCAAGGAGAAGCATAGTGGTGGACTTGCTGGACAATTTGGTAGTAATAAAACTTATGAGCAACTGAGCCACTTCTATTACTGGCCCAAGATGAGAACATAAGTGGACAAGTTCGTGAAGAATTGAAAAATCTGTCAATATGCCAAAGGAAGGAGCCAGAATGCAGGATTGTACACTCCCTTGCCTATTTTAGACAGGCCTTGGGACATGGTGAGTATGTATTTTGTTCTTGGATTGCCCAAGACACAGAGAGGGAATGATGCAGTCTTTTTTGTGGTGGAAAAATTCTCCAAAATGGCACATTTTACTCCATGCTATAAAACTAGTGATGCCACCCATGTTGCTAACTTGTCTTTTAAGGAAGTTGTTAGATTGCATGGGTTGCCCAAGAGTATTGTTTCAGACAGAGACACCAGATTTGTGGGTCACTTTTGGAGGAAATTGTGGAAGAAACTTGGTACCAAACTGAGTTTCAGCTCAGCTTATCATCCCCAGACTAATGGACAAACTGAGGTAGTGAATAGGAGTCTGGGAAATTTTTTGAGAAGTCTTGCAGGAGAGCATCCCAAGCAGTGGGACCATATTTTGTTTCGGGAAAAATATTCATATAATGACTCACCAAACAGGAGAACAGGGTAGAGCCCATTCCATATTATTTATCGAATGCACCCCATAGGAATATCAGAGTTAAGAAATCTGGGAAAGGAAGAGCTAAGGAGCGCAGATGGTGAGGAATTTGCTTCAGAGATCCAGGACATACATGAATAAGTGAAACAACAACTACAAGGCAGTAGCATCAAATAAAAAATTAGAGCAGACTTGAGCAGAAAAGAAGTTCATTTTGAAGTAGGAGATCTAGTTTTGGCACACTTGAGAAAGGAGAGATTCCCAAAGAAGCAGTATAACAAATTGAAGTTCAAAAAGATTGGGCCATGCAAGATACTTAGAAAGTTTTTTGCAAATGCTTATGAGATTGAATTACCTCCTGATGTTGGAATATCTCCCATTTTTAATGTTGCATATTTGTACAAGTACGAAGATGGTGGTGCAGAAGAAAGACCAGCAACCAAGGGACAGATTGAGTGGAAGAGAAGCTACCTCCAGCACAGCCATTGCAACCAGAGAAGATATTGCACAAACAACTGTTCAAAAGGACCAAAGGATAGGAGTACTCTCAGTACTTAATAAAATGGAAGGATAAGCCAGAGGAATATTCCACCTAGATGACTAAAATAATGTTGCTGAAGATAGGCAGATCAGTGGAATAGCTCATGGACAGGAGCCCATGAAGAAAATTTCCCTCGGGAGTCTGATGAAGGGGCATTAGACACTAGCCAGCAATGTAGGAGGTTTTTTCCACATGTTGTGGCTAGGAGGATTCAGAATCATCAGAATTGTAACATCTAGGTGTCAATACCTCAGCTGACTGTATCATTTAGATTAGTCAGAGTTGTAGAAGTCGAAATGTTCAGTTAGTCCATTTGTCATGTTTCAGTTAGTTGAATTATTTTAATTAGGCTTTTGATTTTCTAAAACGGTCCTCACAGAGGAACTGAGGAGTCATATGTTGATGTATATAAACTGTATTCCCCCGAATGCATGGGGGGGGGGGGAGAGAATGGAGGTTTCTGCAATAAAATCTGTGTATTGAGAAATGGTTTCCTGTTGAATAAGGTTCAGTGCTCGTTGATTCTCAATTTCGTTTGAATTGATATTATGAGTAAATTTTTGTTGAATAAGGTCACTACATAATCTCCGTAGTCCTCTACCCATTGCTTCTCTCAATTTTCTGAATAAATGAAGAAATTCCACGCACAGGCGAGGTCTGTGTAGAAAATCCGTCGTTGTCGAACTCTGTTTAATAGTGGTGAAATCCCGCTTAATAAAGAGATGAATTCGTTTGTTGTAAATTGAAGTTTGGAACCGGGACTAAACCTTGAGTTAGTAAACTGAGTGGATAAAAGAATAGCACAAACCCGACTTAAAACCATGGTCAATCACTGTTCCCAAAACCATGAGCGGATTTACGAGGCCAGATTGCCCATATCGCATCACATTTCGGTGATAAATGGTATTTCCTGGTTGGGGAGCGATTCCATAGAGAATTTTACACGTGGCGAGGTGGACCCATGGAAAACCATCGCTGCTGCGCGCCATCGCACGTTAACATTCGATCAAGGAAGTCGAGCGATATCGTGGTATGCCATTGATCTAGGAATGAGCCATCGGATGGTGATCGTTTGATAAATATGCGTAGAGGATAACTAGGTACGATACGAGCATTTGATTGGACCATTGATATATATGTGGGCCTGGGGGCGAAGGTCTATTGCGACGTCATTTGGTTATAAATGTTGGACTATTAGTACAAAATTCGGGGATATAAATTAAAACTCCAAGAAAATAAAAGAAGGCCACGTGGAGCAAGGAACGGGGTTTCAGAAGGGTAATGCTGACAAAGCCACAATTACAGTAGTGCAAACTCTCCTCAGGGCGACTTTCGGCTTTGTTTCCGTCAATGGGCCTCATTATACATCTATTTTACTACTGTAAATACTATTGAATGGTCTTTTTATTGGCCTCATGCTTTGCTTTAGATGAACTGCATTATTTTCCTGAAAATTTTTCTTGTATTGCTACATTCCCCATTTGGGAATATTACATGGTTAGTGACTTGGTGGTTGAGAGGGAGCCTAAATTATATCTCAAATTGTAGCCTTAGAATCAGTTTGAGATAGTTGTGGAATAGACACAATTAGAGAAGAAGAGAGGAAACTGATTGGAGGATTCCATTCAAGCAGAGAGATCCAAGAGGGTGTTCATCAATGACCGTTGTCATTGATATCAACCTAAGCAGCACCAGGGGCTACCCCAATCTTGCATAGGAATTTTGACTTGACAACTTACTTTATTCTGAGTCAAGGATAATTTTTATGGTTTCTACTTGTCAATATGTTTCCATTGAGATATGGCATGCCACGTAATTATTCATGGTTTGAGAGATATTCGTGTTTCAAGTCAGTAACCCCAGTTAGTGGGCTAAAACCCCATGGGGTTGTGGCATGATACTAATCATTAGTTGTGGTCATTGAATTGTCAATAATTAATAGCTTTTTAAGCTCCTAAAATCCCTCCAACATTCACTTGTTGAATAGCTTCTCAACCTAAGCATTTATATAAATTGTGACCCTCATATCCTCCTTATGAAAGGATTTCGCTACTTATAATAGGTCATCGTGGCATTTTTTCTATAATTTTTTTTTTCTACGAAGCTTCAGACGCGAAAACTAAAATCCCATTTGGGAGAAATCCTAATGACGCTCATGTTTGAATTTCAGATATTGGTTCGCTATATTTTTTGAGATACGATCTGAGGAAGTGAGGGTTTTTCTAGGATCCCAAATTTCATGTAAAAAATGTAACCTTGGGAAAATTGTCATAACTATCTCTCTGAGCATTGGATTCAAATTTCATAAAAAGTGACAGAAAAATCACGGGCTTTAGTTTGTTGTGTATTATTTTCAGGACCAAAGGTTGAAACAGTGACACGTGGCACTTAGTACCATTTTGTTCTACTAAACCAATCTATAATTAGGTCATTGTAGGAGATTGGGCATAACTATTTATTGAAGAGTACAATGTTGATCAAAATTACAGGGTTGGAAAGAGGATTCAGGGGCTACATTATTCAAAATTTCAAACCTTACAGATCTGAAATTACACAGATACAACAGATTCAATATATAGCTTCTAGAAGGTAAGAAAAAACATGTATTCAAGGATCACTGTAGTAAGGACAACACATCAACATTCAATGGTAAGTCTACTACAACAAGGTATGTATGATTAGTGTTTGAATTTTAATTTGAATATCATCTCTGACATGTGTTTTTGCAGGACAATGTAAGACTTTTGTATCTATGTTTGATTGGGTCTTGTTCATAAATGTTGAATGTATTTACATTTTAATTTTAATATTTCTTTGACATATGGTTTGCAGGAGAGTGTAAGTATTTTTTTTGTATATTGGTTTGGGTCTTGCATGTGTAGTGAGGATGAAATAATAGGACAACTCATACACATACTATAAGGACAATGAAACGCCAAATTACCATTACCTGAAGCAAGCACAACAATACCTCAACAACTACTACTGTTAAATTAAGTAGTGTCAAGCCAAGTATCAGGTCATGCCAGGAGTCAATATTGTAAAAATCATCATTGTAAATTGTAAAAGATTCCTTTTTGTAAAAGAGTCAATCTGCCTAGAGTTGAAGAGGCATTGTTGGGAGTTATGAGTGTCATTGTTGGATAATGTTATGGTTGGGTTCCAGGTCATAGTCTGATTGGGTGATTGTTCTAGTTCAAGAAAATCATTGTGAATCATATTGTATTGTGAATCATTGTCCCTAGTGTTATCATTCCTCAAATTTTTAAAATCTCATGCTTGAAAATCAATCATAATACTCCTTCAAATTTGCTTAGGTTGCAAGATATCATAAAATGATATATTTTATGGTGTATTTAAGTTTTTAATGTATTTAAGTTTTTAAAACTTTGGATAAGGTGTTATAAATGATTCCAAGTCACATCAAAGGAGTGTGTTCTGAGTAGATACTTTGAAATGATCATAAGTCTGAAATCTGGCCATTTTTCATAAAACTGTCTGAGTCCGCAGCAAATACAGTTACACAAAATTAACTGAATTCACTGCAGAAACACTTACTAGTTCCGTATAAAAATTAACACTTGTCAATTTAAACGTGCTATGAAAAGTGTGCTAGTCTATAATTGTTTTCTCCATAATTATCAGTGGTTAAACTTTGAGATTTTCAACGTCATGCTTCTAGATAAATCCCATCTCACTTTTTGCTTTCCACTCCTTCATTTTGTCACCTTTCTCTCCACATTCAAATATAATTCCTTAAACACGTTACCCAAGCTCCTCTCTATCATTTACTTTTCAACCTTTGCATGTATCATTCAGCTGTCACCTTTGAAAATTTAACTTTGTGACAAACAACTTGATGTCCAAATTTTTTTTTTACAGATGTCATATTTTTAAGAGGGTTGTTTGGGTCATAAAGGGAAATGGCCATGAAGAGGAAAGAACTAAAAGAAGGCTATGTGTTTGGATAGGAGCCTATGGATTTATAACTGATCATGGACAACCTCAGCCTCACAAAATCTTTCATTCAGAGAGGTTACATGTTGTTCTACTAGGAGCTGCAAGGGGATTCTAGTTTTTCTTGGATTGTTTGAGTTGTTGGTCTCAAAAGGAGTTTTCAAGAAAATGAATATGAGTTTAAAAAATATAAAGGAGGTTTTTTCTAAGAAAATAAAAATGAAAAAAATCATCTTTCATTTTTCTCCTAGGTGCTACCAATTTGGAGTTTCAAAGTTTCCTTTGGGACCTTTTTTCAACATTCTGAATTTTTCCTGTTTTGTACATGATTTTATAATGCAGATTCCAGACAACTGAAACTGGTTTTCAAAAAACTGAGAGAGGTTTTTCTTATTAAAAATTTTATGTAAAAAAACCTCCTCCATTTTTGTAACAATTATCAGGGATCGAGAGATAGGTGCTCAGGAGTCCAGCCTTCTTTTTTAGAAAAAATAGAGTGATTTTTATGGGTTGATGAAGTGGCTGAAGGTTAAAAGTTTGTTTCTCAAAGAGGTAACAATTAGATCATAATATTTTTATCTTATATTATCAATAAAATACATGCAGACATGTTCATATTAATTTTTTAAGCTCAGATACAAGCTTGGAAAAATTTGTAAAGTATTAGGCAATTCCACAGCTACTCTCAGGCTTGAAGCCTAGTTTTTGCTGCGGAATTTCTGAAGATTTCTTTTTGGTTTTGAGAAGACCTAAAATGATGGTAATGAAAAGTTTTGAAGGATATCTATAGTTATTTTTTATCATTAAATATTCTCTAATGGTAAAGAGCAGTAGAAGGGTACCACATATCATCCTTTTATGTGTGCTATTAAACAAGCTAATGTCGTAGCTCAAAACAGAGTTTTTGGACAACAAGTTGAATTTTCATGATAAACGATGGAAAGGGGGAGGAAGGTTAAACATGTTTAAATATATTCATCATTAGGGTTTCAAGGAGTATTAGGGTGTCAAAGAGTATCAGGGTGACAAATATTATCATTTTTTCCAAGTGGAGAATTTTAGTTAGAAGAGTTTGAAAGATACTAGCCAACATATGCCATGTCATCAAACAAACTTCTTTTAAATGAGGGGCAGAGATAATTCACGAAGGAAATCATGTTATAATTTTTTTTTTTAATGGACAGCATGGTAAAAATATTGGATTCCTTTCAAGGAAGACTTGGATTAGTTTAGATTTAATGTAATAAATAATTTTTTATGTCCTAGTAGGACTCTTAGTCTTATTTCGAATATGTGTCAATCCTAGTCTCTAGAATCCAGTTTATGGTTAGATTTAAGTGTCAGTTAAAGGTTAAATGGTTTAGCCACTTGGAAGACTAATTGTAAAGGCTAAAATCCTATAAATAGTGTAGACTTTGATGTATTAAAGGTTGGAAAATGTTTTATGAAAAACTACTTTTGTAATTTCTTTGGGGAGACTGATATATACAGAAGCATATTAACTTTTTTGAAGTTGAGATTCTTAGTGTACTTTTTGAAAATGCAACAAGATGATGGAGCTTAGTGAAATGAAGTCGCCTTCACTAAGTGGGCCCGCAGGCTATTTTTGGCGCAAAGTCTATTTTAGACTATGTCTATTTTTAGACATATGGAGCATGGTCTAGGAGTTGCAGTATGCTATTCTCGGATGATTGGTCAAGTTGGTAAAAATAGATGGACCTATATTTTTAGACATACGGGTTGATGTCTATTTTTAGACTGCCTGTCTAAAAATAGGTCAGTCAAATATTATTAGCCCTTAATAATATTTGGACTATAAACTTCAGTTTATCCTCTTGCAGCACTTCAGTTGGATCTACGGATGTGGCCCATGCATCTGAAAGAAGGAATTACGCTATTCCTAGGGGTTTGGTGAGCTCATGCATGGTTGACTTCGGTTAGAACTCAAGTGGCAGAGTTTGGTGGAGTTGATGAGACAGTTGGTGGAGTTGTGTTCTGTTTAACTTAGTTGAACTAGTTGTATTTAGTTTAACTGGCTAATACACTAGAGATGAGTGGGGTGAATTAAATATTATTTAATTCACTAATTATTAACTCATTATTCAACTCAAGAACACATCAGTTTACTACAGTGCATGGACAGTTCAGTGAAGACCAGTGGAAGAGGTAGATGAAAGGGCGAGTTTGCTATTAGTTGCGACATTAGTTGTGCATGAGATTTGCACAAGAATTGGAGGAGATTGTCCATGAGGATTGCGCAGTTGAAGCCAAGGAGATTCGAACTTGGATCTCTCATTACACCAACTTGGATTGCGCAGTAGAGGCAGGCAAATAGTGGATGAGTTTTGAACCAGTGACTTGTTCAAAATTGAGCTAGTTTGTGTGTAACTTTTGGAGACAGTACTGAGTACTTGTGAGGAGTATTGTACTGAGATTGTTACATGTTCTCTTCTATTATAATATACAAAATATCTGGGGGTTTTCAGCTATAAGCTTTCCCCATTACATATTGTGTTTATGTGCGCATGCGACTGTTTCTATTTCCGCAAATTGTTGATCAATTGTAGAAGAGGTTATGTGTTATGCATGAATTCGAATTAGTGTGTGACCAAGATAATCTCAGTGGATAAATCTTCATTATTCAGAAAATTTCTACATGGTATCGGAGCGAATTGATCATCGGGATCTATTACAGTGATTACAATTTTATTTCGGTAGACAGAGTCTGTAACGGGCCAGGTAGCCTCTGGATCCATCCTTTCTTTGAAAGGTGATATATCCAGTAAATGCCCTTACAGTCGATCTCGGTGCTAGAAATAATTTTTTCTCACAGATCCAGAAGCAGTTGATTTTTGAGCTTGGAATTAGAATTTTGCAGCAGTTTGTTTTCTTGGTGCCGGAGTTGAAATGTCTTTCAACGATTTGCAACTCGAATATGCCCTTGAGGGTAGTTCGAATTATGTTGCATGGAAAGATCAGATGGAGGCAGTATTAGAAGATAATGGGCTGAAGGAGTTCATAGATATGGA
Organism: Pinus albicaulis; assembly: GCA_034641835.2. Lineage (NCBI taxonomy): Eukaryota > Viridiplantae > Streptophyta > Pinopsida > Pinales > Pinaceae > Pinus > Pinus albicaulis. The sequence goes on along the minus strand of JAXQQM020072416.1, from coordinate 33,438 downwards.
TGTCCAAAAGCCTACTGATCCTGCTGAAGTTGAGGCTTGGCAAAAGAAGATGGTGAAATGTCGAAGGATTCTGTTGGAGGGCATGAAGGATCACATTGTATCCAGCCTGCATGGAAAAGCTTCTCCATATTTGATGTGGAAAGAGTTGACAGATCTATTCCAGAGCAAGAGCGACCAAAGGAAGCTGGCGCTCAAGGATAAACTCAGAAACATTAAGATGGAGAAAGGCGACAGTATCGCCAAGTACCTCACGAAGTTCACTCAATGCAGAGATGAACTGGGAAGTGTGGGGGTGACTGTCGATGATGAGGACTTGGTGGACTTGGCTCTCCTTGGTCTTCCGAAGAGTTGGCATTCCTATCAGGACTCTGTCAATGGTCGGGAGAAGTTGCCGGGATGGGAGCGACTTTGGTCGGATCTCATGCAAGAGGAGATAAGGTGGACTACCAGGGACGGATCTTCATCAAAGGTATCTGATGAAGAAAATTGCGCTTTGGCTGCCAAAGCAAAGAAGGGGAAGAGCAAGAAAGCTTCTCAGTCTGGTGCGAAAGGCAAGAAGCAAGACATGTCCAAGGTGAAGTGTTTTCACTGTCACCAACACGGACACTATGCCACAAATTGTCCGCAGAAGAAGAAAAATAAGAAGGTTGCTGGATCTGCAGCGGGAGAGGCATTGGCTTCTCAATTCGAACTGGATTTTTCACTGATCGCATGCTTGGTTTCAAGTGTGGCGGGATCAGTTTGGTTCTTGGACAGTGGTGCGTCATTTCACATGATCGGAGATCGAGATCTGTTTTCAGATCTGGAGGAAAAATATCTTGGAGTGCACATCGAGATGGGCGATGATGGTAGATACAGTGCGACTGGTATCGGTACCATTTCCTTTGAGAGGGAGTCTGGTAAACCTTTCATATTGAAGGAAGTTTTGCATGTTCCGGGATTGATGAAGAACCTGATCTCTGTGGCGATGTTGGAAGACAAGGGGTATGATGTGGTCTTCAACGAAGGAAAGGCTTTCCTGCGCAGTAAGACTATTGGAGAAACTTGGAAGATAGGGGTTTGAGTCAAGAACCTTTATCAGTTGCAGGTAGATGGCTGCGCAACAATGGCATGCAAGGCGGGAGAAGTGGTGAGCCGGGATGATGAGGGCGAACTGTGGCACAAGAGATTGGGCCACCTTCACCATGGAGCCTTGAAGATCCTGCAGCAGATTTCTACTGGGCTTCCTAAGGGCACTCTTGCGCAGTCAGATCAGTGCAAGGGGTGTACTTTAGGGAAGTATGTGAAAGCCACCTTTCACGAGAAGGATAGTCGCGCCACGACGATCCTTGAGAGAGTTCACACAAATGTGTGTGGTCCTTTCTCTGTAGCTTCGACAACAAAGCACAAGTACTATGTGATCTTTGTTGATGATTTCTCTCGGAAGTGCTGGATCTTCTTCATGCAGAAGAAGAGCGAGACATTTTCAAAGTTCTGTGAATTCAAGGCGCTAGTTGAGAAGGAATCGGGGAAGCATGTGAAGGCTCTTAGGAGCGACAATGGTGGTGAATTCATCTCGGCTGAATTCAAAGACTTTTGCAGCGCAGAAGGGATTCGGAGAGAGCTCATCGCACCCCATAACCCACAGCAGAACGGGGTGGCTGAGCGGAAGAACATAACGATCGTGGGTGCTGCACGGGCGATGTTGCATGATCAGGGCCTACCCCTTCACTTGTGGGCTGAGGCATGCAATATAGCAGTGTATGTGCAGAACCGTTGTCCTCACAAGATTCTTGGCATGAGTACACCGGAGGAGGCTTATTCTGGTAAGAGACCTGACATTTCTCATTTGAGGATTTTTGGTTCACCTGTCTACATGCATGTGACAAAGGATGCCAGAAAGAAGCTGGATCCAACCGCAGAGGTTGGAATATTTGTGGGGTACACTGATACACCTCACAACTATCGGGTGTATGTGCCAGACAGTCGCAAGACTGTTGTGCGACGGGATATAAAATTACAGGAGGAGAAAGCCATGCAGTGTTCGCTTGAGAGGGAGCTACACTTGCATGTAGATGAGGAGCTGTTAGTTCCTAAGGAGGAGCTTCCGGATGTGGATCAGCCACAAGAGGAGGTTCAGGAGGTGGAAGAAACCACCCAGGCAACGCCAACCATCAGAGGGCGCATGCGCACTACAGAAGCTGAGCGACTGGCTCGAGATGCAGAGAAGGTTTTAGGACCACCTACAGCACAGCGCAGACAGAGACAGTCACCGGATCGGTACACTGGATACATGGCTCTTATGAGTCAATGTGTTGTGACAGAGCCATCCTCTTTCGAGGAAGCTGTGGAGGAACCCGCATGGGTTGATGCCATGATCGAAGAATATGATTCGATCATCAGGAACAGTGCATGGGAGATTGTCCCAAGACCGGTTGGGAAATCAGTGGTGGGTTTGTGATGGATCTACAAGGTGAAGCAGGCGGCTGACGGGAGTGTGGAGAAGTACAAGGCGAGATTTGTCGCCCGTGGCTTCTCACAGATCGAGGGGATTGACTATGAGGAGACTTTTGCACCTGTCGCAAGGTACTCTTCCATACGGACGATCCTTGCTCTCTCAGCGCAGATGGGGTGGCACATTCATCAGATGGATGTGAAGACTGCGTTCCTCAGTGGAGTTATTGAGGAAGAGGTGTACATAGAGCAGCCTGAAGGTTTTGAGATCTTCAGCAGTGAGTCGCATGTGTGCCGACTCAAGAGAGCACTGTATGGGCTGAAGCAAGCACCTCGTGCTTGGTACACTCGGATAGACAGCTACTTCACCGGGCTTGGATTCTCCAAGAATGAGGCAGATCCAAACCTGTACCAGATTGTGGTGGAGGGGAAGCTGTTGATCATCGTACTGTATGTAGATGATCTGATTTTGACTGGCAATGAGCAGTTGATACTTTCATGCAAGGAGGATCTTGCACTCGAGTTTGAGATGAAGGACTTGGGCATCCTTCATTATTTCCTGGGATTGGAGATTTGGCAGCGCAGCGGAGGACTGTTTGTTTCTCTGGGCAAGTATGCCCGAGAGATTCTGGAGAGGTTCAACATGCAAGGCTGCAAGCCTGTTGACACTCCTCTTTCTGGTGGTTGGAGGAAGGAGGATGCTACTTTAGCGGAGGTAGTGGATGCCACTGTCTATCGACAGTTGGTGGGGTCGCTTATGTATCTGGTCAATACACGACCCGATATATGCTATGCTGTTAACCATCTTTCGCAAGCTATGGTTAAGCCTACCAAGCTCTTTTGGAAGGAAGGCAAGCATGTATTACGTTATCTTAGTGGCACCATACATCTTGATGCAGCCAGATGAGACATGCCGATGAGTGAAGCTGCGGTTTCAACGATGCGAGATTGAGGCGAGGGGACGCGGACAGAAAGAGCACATATGGAGGGATTTTCAGTATCGGGTTGACAGTAGTTTCTTGGTATAGCAGGAAGCAGAGATCCATGGCACTCAGTTCAGCAGAGGCCGAGTATATGGCAGCAAGTTTGGCTACATGCGAGGCTATATGGATGAGGAAGGGTGGTCGGACTGTTCGGGTCGCACTTGGAGCCTACGTGATTTGTTGATAACTTGGCGAGTTGCATTAGTCTCGGCTAATCTGGGTATTTCATGATAGATCCAAACACATCGGCATCGGGTACCATCATATCGAGAGATTGTGTGCAGTGGAGAATCATGTTACTTTCATATATTCCCATGGAGGATCAGGATGCTGACATCTTGATGAAGGCGCTCACCAGGAGCAAATTCGAATACCACAGAGGCAGGATAGGGGTTGCAGATAATCCATATCTTGTTGAGAGGGAGTATTGAAAATGCAACAAGATGATGGAGCTTAGTGAAATGAAGTCGCCTTCACTAAGTGGGCCCGCAGGCTATTTTTGGCGCAAAGTCTATTTTTAGACTATGTCTATTTTTAGACATATGGAGCATGGTCTAGGAGTTGCAGTATGCTATTCTTGGATGATTGGTCGAGTTGGTAAAAATAGATGGACCTCTATTTTTAGACATACGGGTCGAAGTCTATTTTTAGACTGCCTGTCTAAAAATAGGTCAGTCAAATATTATTAACCCTTAATAATATTTGGACTATAAACTTCAGTTTATCCTCTTGCGGCACTTCAGTTGGAGCTACGGATGTGGCCCATGCATCTGACAGAAGGAATTACGCTATTCCTAGGGGTTTGGTGAGCTCATGCATGGTTGACTTCAGTTAGAACTCAAGTGGTGGAGTTTGGTGGAGTTGATGAGACAGTTGGTGGAGTTGTGTTCTGTTTAACTTAGTTGAACTAGTTGTATTTAGTTTAACTAGATAATACACTAGATATGAGTGGAGTGAATTAAATATTATTTAATTCACTAATTATTAACTCATTATTCAACTCAAGAACACATCAGTTTACTACAGTGCATGGACAGTTCAGTGAAGACCAGTGGAAGAGGTAGATGAAAGGGTGAGTTTGCTATTAGTTGTGACATTAGTTGTGCATGAGATTTGCACAAGCATTGGAGGAGATTGCCAATGAGGATTGCGCAGATCAAGCCAAGGGGATTCGAACTTGGATCTCTCATTACACCAACTTGGATTGTGCAGTAGAGGCAGGAAAATAGTGGATGAGTTTTGAACCCGTGACTTGTTCAAAACTGAGCTAGTTTGTGTGTAACTTCTGGAGATAGTACTGAGTACTTGTGAGGAGTATTGTACTATGTATTGTTACATGTTCTCTTCTATTATAATATACAAAATAGCTGGGGGTTTTCAGCTATAAGCTTTCCCCATTACATATTGTGTTTATGTGCGCATGCGACTGTTTCTATTTCCGCATATTGATGACCAATTGTAGAAGAGGTTATGTGTTATGCATGAATTCGAATTAGTGTGTGACCAAGATAATCTCAGTGGATAAATCTTCTTTATTCAGCAAATTTCTACACCAAATTGAAAGACAAAGGGATACCAATATCTGTCCATTTTGTATGACAAAGACTATATATATATATATATATATATATATATAATAAAATATGTTTTAATTTATTTAATTTCGTTCTCCATGGTCGTTGTGAAATGTAACACCACTGATTAAATTTATGGATGATTAAATATTATAATGAAGGGATGTGAAATTCAATGATATGATATTACAAATTAATCCAAACATCAAATTCAAATGCACTAATAAAAATTTAATTTATATGAATACTGTTATAAGATATGTGTCGTATTTTGATGAATAATGAATTAAAAAAATCACAATAATTATGATACGATATAACAAATTAATCCAAACATCACATTCAAATGCATTAATAAAAATTTAATTAATATGAATACTGTTATAAGATGTGTCGACTTTTGATGTATAATGAATTTTAAAAAATCACAATAATTACACTGTCACAGGTCGATTTTTCTAAAAAATACAAAATAAACACTGGTGTGTGTCAATTACTGTACACCGGTGCCTTTGTATGATACAGCGCACCGGTGCGTTTCTACGACCTATAAGCATTGCACAAATACCAATACCAATTATAATTCTTTGTGCTTTTTGCGATACTGCACACTGGTGCATTTATGTGAGTCGACGCACCAGTGCATTTGTACGACCTATGGGCACCGCACAAATACCAATACGAATTAGAATAAACAATGCATTTTTCTGATACTGCGCATTGATGCATTTCTATAACTCGACATATCAGCGCGTTTTTCTGATACTGCACATCAGTGCGTTTCTATAACTTGACGTACCGGTGCGTTGAGAGATGACCTATGGGCACTGCACAAATCCCAAGACCAATTAGAATGGCCCCGTGCGTTATATCACCAACACTATGCCCCGGTGCGGTTTTATACCTTGATGTCTCGGTGCATGCACCTTCGACGGCCCCAAGCCATCTTCTAGATGACACACACTGGTGTGTTTACACCTTAGTAGCGCACCGATGAAAAAAACATCCGTAATAACCTTCGGCCGCCTAGGTTTTTTAGTTGTGTTGAAATTCCGTTAAAAGCTCCGGCAAAAGCTCCGTAACCATAAATAGATGTTGTAGAAAATGTGTTTTTCACAATTTTGGCAAATTTTATAACACTAAAAACCTCCTTTATAACCTCTTCTAGAGGGTATTTTACTTGTAGTGGTTATCCATCATTGCATTCATTTGTTTCTTGAGAGTCTCCTCAAGCAATATTTTGATAAGATATCCTTCTACCTCATCTTTATTTTCCTTTGCCATGGGAGGCTGTCAGGTTTTGCAAGGCCAATCTTACAAAGGGTCAACCAGATCGAGCCCTAACTCCTTATACCCTAACCTCGTTGGGGACATTCAAAGAAGGATTGATAAAGAGCAGACTGCTCTGATAGCACTGATCCAGACTTATGAAGGAACGCAATAAAACATTGAAATACACATAAACACAAAGATGAAATAGAAATAACACTTCATTTCATTAATATCAAATAACTGAAATATTCTTACATACATAATGGAAATAAACTAGCTAGGGCACTGGTAGCTTATCTCTTAGAAGATATGTGACGACTACGGACCTCTAAATTGTGTTAAAATGAGGCCTAAGGGTCTTTTTATTATTGAAAAACATAGGAAAACCCTAAACAACCAAAAAACTAACCCTAGAAGATGAAACACCAAGAGTTTGTGGGCTCCGTTGGGGTTAGTCGGGAAGCCAACTTCCCGGGGTCGTAACTTGGTCATATTATCTCCGTTTGGCGTGTATGATATATCATCGGAAAGATATCTCCGAGTACTACATGTTTTTCTGTAGGCCCCTACATATAGCTATGGTCTTGATGTAGACCTAAAAAAAATTCCGTTTAGGGAGTCAAAACTGCTTCAAAAGTTCAGGACCCGAAAAATGACTAAAAATAGTAGATGTTGTTATAAAAAATGAAACTAATGAAACTGACTAGAGGTCTAGGTGGAATAGGTGGGTTGCCACCAATATACACTTAGATCATAAATACCCCTAAATTTAATTGCTCCATGACTTTCTTGGTTATGACATTTGATGAAGCCCTTGATTTAAGCATGAAGGCTTATAAAAGATGATCATTCACTATCAAAGAAACATAAATGGTAGATGATTTTCATTCCCTACATAAACAATTCATACTTTTCTATAAATTTTCTTCTTCTTTTGGTTCAACATTAGGATTTTGTTCCCTTTGAGTAACTTCAATGGCACTTAGTAACTTGGCTCTTTGAGATGATATCTTTAAAAGTTCTATCACTGGGATATATACCTTTGCATTATTCACCCAATTTCCCAAGTCAAAATTTAATTTTGAAGTAGGAGAAAAATTTCTATGATTAGTCCAGTCTTGAATATCCCTTCTTTGATAAGTTATCCCTTTGTGTTTTTCCATAACAAGAATATGTCTAGATGTAGGCTTTTCCCAAAAAATATGAGTGAATTTTTAAAAATTTGCAATCATATTGTCAACCCCAAGATTATTAGGCCTATGGTCAATATCTTGATTTCTTTCCATGGTGTATATTCGATCTTCCATGGAGAACATATTTATTTTAACACTAGTTCCTACATTTTCATCTGCCAACATGATACCTTCCATAATTCTCTTTACATATGGGCATGCAGCCTCTTCATGGAACATATTACATGGCCTACAAAAAGGGGGAGTTTGATCTACCATGTTGGTGGATTCTAATGGATTTGGAGGCCTATAATCTTGTTGAGGGCCTTTTTTTCCATCTATCATTTGGCCTAGGTTGGAATATTTGCACTTGTGATCTCTCCATGGCCAACAACCTATTTTGCATGGCTTGCATTTATTTAGTGTTATTTTCTTCCAGACTCTTGATGAGTTGAGTTAATTATATAATGGGATCATGTGTAGTATCTTCCTTGGCCTTGCCTTTGGAATCAATAGATTTTGATGGCCCTCTATTGAAACCAAGAATTTTAGATTTTCCTGATTGCTTTCTAGCCCTTTCCATCTTCAAGGCTTTAGTTTGAGCTACACCCACAGTTGCAGGCTCCTTTCTCCTCAACTCATAAGAAGTGTTAGCACCAAAAGAATCTAAATATGAGCATAAAAGAAATTCATCAGGAGGTTTAATAGTAGTAGGCATGTTTTTTACAAATTCATTGAATCTCTTGTTAAAATCCTCCATGGTTTTATTCTTGTTTTTCTTCATGTTGTTAATGGCACTGATCAAGTGACTATTTTCTCTTCTCTCTCCAAACTTTCCCATGAATGCAGTAATGATTGCTCGTAAATAGTCATAAGAGTTAGTGGGTTGCTAAGTGAACCAATCTAGAGAATCCTCTTCTAAAGAGAGAGAAAAAAAGTCTCATCTTAACATCCTCATATTCAATAGCGTTGCACCACTTAAAAATGAAAACATTAAAGTTATTTACATGTGATGCAACATTAATGGAATTGTTACCTTGAAAAGAAGGCAACCTTTCAATAGCCTTGTCAGGGATATTTTGAGGATAGCCATTTATGTTAGTAAAATTACAAGGAGAAAAAAGATCATTCATGATGCTAGGCTCTACTTGTTCTTGAAAAAAAAATGAATATAAAAAATAGTCTCTTTCCCAAGACTAGCAAGATATATACTATGAGAAAGTCTATTTAACCTCTCTAAAAACCCTTTCAAGATCAGGAGAGGGGCTAACTAGACCACTTAAATTTATCCTAGTAGAGACTCTTGCAAAATTTTTATTGAGTGAAGTCGCCACTTGAGCAAGAATCTAAATCTAAAGTTAAAATATGATAAAAACAAAAATTAGTTGATTTCCCAGGTACAAGAAATATTGTCCCTGAAAACAACGTTAAAAATGTTGACCTTCCCGCCTACACCTACCTACTAGTAATATACTTATGAGAATGTAAATGAGATGATAGAAAAACTCAAATGTTAGACCAAGATGACAACATGAAATCAAGTTTGAAACAAAAAATAAGAGTACTTGAAAATGAAATTAATCATCCATGACCATCAAAATGACAACATGCTATTTGAAGAAAAATTTAACCAGAGAGACATTGACTTATTTACCATGGGAAAGCCCATCCAATGAAATTTCATTAACCATTGGCCAAAACCATGGCCAATCTGACCAAGTGAGCCTTCACCGCTCACCTCCAAGCCACAATTACAATGAAGTTTTCCCAACCTTTTATAAGCTCCATTACATGCAATCCCATGAGTCGAAAACCATGGGTGAAAAATACCATGTGCCCCAAAACTACCCGGTTGTTTAACCTAGTCAACCTTGAATCTAACCTTGAGTAACTTTACCTAACGTCCCCCCTTAAACTTGACTTGGGGTTCCTTGACTAAATCCAACCAACCTTGCCAAGTGAGTGAGTCCCACTCACTTTGGCCCTTACCCCCCCTCAAAGTTTTATACCCAGGGTAGTTGTTAAATTGAAATCCCCCTATCACCTAGGTCTAACCCAAACTTTACCAGTGATTACCCAGGGGTGTGCATGCCATACCATGTCTTACATTAGTATGCCCATTTACATGTAATAAAATTTGACTGCAATACAAGTTTTTTTTTTTTTTTTAATTCCTTGTTTCTTGTCTTTGTATGACCATCCTCTCATCTCTCATGGATATATCATGACCCATTTTCCATTCTTCCCATCGTCAACCATTTTTTCTTCTGCCAAGATAGGCACATCCGTCTTCAGCTTTAATTTTGATTCCGCAGTCACTCAAGTTTCCCTTAAGGCCCAAAACTTATCTAGTGAGTTGTGCACGACCATGCCATCTTGGAACATACAGAATAATGCCTGCCTTACCTTGTATAACATGTTGTGGTAATATTTCCTATATTATCTTTCACTTAACCAGTTTCCATTTGGTTTCCTGGTGACCTTTGCATAATGCATTGTTGTTTGAGCCTCCATTTCCTCAACCCAGTCCGAAATCATGCTAGATTAACCAAGATACTTCTTGGGTAGCATCACGATGTGTGGTAATATGGTATGAACCTCGTTTTTTGAACCCCAACCCACAAAACAATATATCTATTGGGATCATAGAGCACCATTACGTGTAGAAACGATACCAATTCCATCTCACTCGAGGTGCTACAAAGCATATATTTCTAAGTAATAGAGTCACCACCACAATAAATCCTCATTCAAAATGTCTTAAAATCTTGGACTGCATAGTGTTTAGGAAAATCCAGGCCGATTTGAGCCCCAACAACAACTTGTGTGAGGGATTTTTCTTTTCTACCAACCCATGGAGTGATATTCATCAACCAACATAACGAACAATCCTAAGACCTATGTTCAATTCCCATGAAGTCTTGGTCGCAATGTTCCATGGCACAACAGTCACCCCTGAACATATTTTCCTTGTTCGTTGACTGTGCGGAATCCACCTTTGTCTCCTTCTTCGTAGAGTCAACAAATGATTGTGTGAACTTGAAGTATTTCTACGTGTGCTTGGCTCGAATCCTAGAAATATCCTCTTGGATTCCAGACTTGCATCTGAGATTCCAGATCTACATCTAGTAGCAGGTCCACAGTTCATCACGACGTCTAGGACTCTCAGTGATCGCAGGGTCATCTTGAGCCAGAAAACAATAGCATCTACCTCGACATCTTCCATGTCAGGCATATCGCTCTCCATTAGGGAAGATATGCTCATGCTTCTTAGTTCCATTGTTTTCACAACTTTCATCCATCGATCACTTCTAGAAATCTCCCGCCTAGATTTCATTAACATTCACTAGAGATTCTCTTTTACTTTTGTTATCTCCAAAGCCATGAACTCACTCATGCTATCAACTCCATGCACTCGGATCTCCACCAAGCACGCACTCATCTTCCTCAACGATCTAGCTTCATATATAGATCACCACACAGTACAAACATAACTTGAAAACTTAGTGCTTCCTTTAACGTTTTAGATATGCGATCATATCTCTCCATCCACCAGGCCATATAAACCTTGAAAATAGAAACGTCTCTCTAAAGCCAAAATGGCTCTTATACCAAATGAAGAAACATTTAATCGGAGAGACATTAACTTATTTATAGAGAGAAACATAAATAAATCAGAAACAATAATAAAACATAAACACACAATATTTAACTGGGAAAAACCCCAACTCCAGGGAAAACCCATCCAATGAAATTTCATTAAGCATTAGCCAAAACCATGGCCAATCCGGCAAAGTGAGCCTTCACAGCTCACCTCTAGGTCGCAATTGCAATGAAGTTTTCCCAGCGTTTTATAGGCTCCATTACATGCAATACCATGAGCCAAAAACTGTGGGTGCACAATACCATGTGGCCCAAAACTACCCTATTGTTTAACCTGGTCAACCTTGACTCTAACCCTGAGTCAATTTACCTAACAAAATTAAGTTCCAAAGGTATGCCAATTTCCAAGCACAAGAAAATTAAACTTGTTGCAGAATTAATAGATTAAAAATTCTTTCATCCAAAGTGATTTATTGAAATAAGATTTGCATGTGAAACTTTAATTACCAAGATAACAAGAAATTTGAGATATTTGCAAGTGAAGTAAATGTGATGAAATGATTCTCTTGGTTTATTATATTAATTAGCTCTAAAGAAAGGTTGCAATTGAGCTCTAATCCTCATGCCTCACCCTTGCCCAAATATTTGGATCTCACAGTGAGGAGGCCATAGAGGTAGAGCGTCCCTAAAATATCTATTAAACCAACTTAAGTTGGAGGTAAATTTTAATGATGCTTGAGGCATGTAAGTAAATTAACCAAAAAATGACAATTAACTTAAACTTGAAATGTGCTTGCTTGAAATAAAATATAATGTTACTTTATAGAGAATATTTGCTCAAATATTTGATGCATGTAAGATGTGTTTAATGGTGAAGCACAAGTAAACTTGGAACTATGTTCAAGCCAAATAAAATAAAGCAAAAATTGCTTGCATGAAAAAAATATGAACTTGTTATGGACTTAAAATATGTGGCAAATCAAACTAAAAACCATGTGGATTGAGTGTGATACATGATTGTGTTAATTCCCCAATTAAATGAGATGCATGCAAATGAAATAGATCAAAGATCAAGCCACAAAGTCTCTCCAAAAGGTGGAGAGATAGGGATACCAATGGGTGAAACCCACACTCCCAAAATAAATTTTTTTATTAGTTGTTATGAGAAGGAAAAAACAATGAAGTATTCTCTAAAATCCAAGGAAAGTCTTAACAATTTAGCCTCAAGCCATAGATCTTTCCTTGCTGAAAATTTCTGCAATTCGAGGCCCAAATAGGATCAACAAAATTCAGATTTTGAGGATAAACCTCCTCTATGGCCACGATTAAGAGAGAGAGAGAGATGGCCAAAAGAACTCGGCCTCCCTCAAGAAGAACACAACCTTTTCCATGAAGAACTCAGTATAAAGGAAGTATTCACTAAATTCAAGCCCCAAGGTCCTACATGAAAACTTGCAAGAAATTTTTGATGATGAATCCTATAAGTAGATGCAAGAGAACAATTTAGAAATGGCTACAAAAATACAACATATATTATCTCAAGAAACTAAAAAATATGTTACAAAATAATCTACAAGAGGATATGACAAAGAGTATGAGCAAGCTCTCCTCTTTGACTAGCCATGACTTGGCTCTGTGAAAGAGCCAAATATTAATAAATGAAGTGCAATACATGAAAAAAAAAATTTTTAGTATGATTTTGATGCAATAAATAAGAGCCTAAAACCTAAAATAATGACTGCAAGACAAATAAAAATAGTTGAGACTTTAGAATTTAATGCATGCGGGTTCTCCTTGAATATTTTCAAGAGTGGGTTGGTTCCTCCAAGAAATTCCCCTCACGCTGGAAAAACTTGAACAAAGATGGTTTTTTCTTCAAAACTTCGCCACAATACATTAAATCCACATGAAATTAAATAAATTTAATGATAAAAACTCCTAGAGATATATTTGACATCAACTATAATGTATATTTTCCTAGAGCAATTAAACAATTCATATGCTAACATGAGATAACTGCATATTAACATAACTTGAAACAAGCATGAAAGAAAAATGTTAAAAATGGTGTATGAGGAAGATTAACACACACACAAGAGACTCAACACACAATGAAGGATAAGCGTGAGGCTTTCTTATTTTCCATTATACAAAGATATACATTTATAGTACAATGGTGTGACTCTTGGTTTCACATTCCAAGGTCACTTGGACTCCATTGTGACTTTTCGCATTCCACACCTACCCATGTAGGATTAGGTGTTCCAACATCCCCCCTTAATCCGAAGGGGTAAGTGTGAGTCCAAGAAAAGAGTTGTAATACAAATCTGCAAAGTATACATGGCAACACTTAGGCTGAATCAACTCTCGGAAATGTTGGAAAAAAGAGGTGGTTTTAGGATGACCACAAACACTGGAACACAATACTTGTTGCAGTTCCCGGAACTCTTCCAAAAATGGCAAGAAGCTGAAAGCTTCTGCTAGAGGAATTGTCCCTCATAAAAAAGGGAGACCTTCAACCTAAAAGAAGGGAAGTATACTACCTGTGATGGTTTTAGGATTACCAACAACTCTGGAATGCTTTGAAGCATTTCCTGGAACTCAACCAAAGCTACGAAGAAGCTGAAGGCTGCTAAGCTGAAGGCTTCTGCTAGAGGATGTGTTCCTCATATATGAAAGGGAGACCTTCGACCTAAAAGAAGGGAGGTCTACTACCTGTGATGGTTTTAGGTTATCCACCAACCAAAGATGATGGTTTAAGGTTGTCCACCAACCGAAGGCATGCTCATGGGAATCCGTGTCTCTGGCTACATCTCTGAATCTGGAATGACGAATTGTGGTTCAGGCTCGCTTGAACTGCTGGCTACAACTCTAAACATGGAATGAGAGATTGTGGCTCAGGCTCGCTTGATCTAACGTCGAAGCTTGTACATGACCACCATTTTCCCCCCTGTCAGGGACAAGGTGAGATGATGGAAAAAAATCAACTGCAAGTTTGCTCAATATTCATGAACAAGTTCTGACATGTGTCTTAAACATCTTCTTGGCTGCTGATGCCCATTGCCAAGAAGCGATCCATCCAAGATGAATCTTGGTTCTTGCAGGAGGCTTGTTTCTGAAGCATCTGTCTGAAGAATGAGTGTGGCGACCATAGTGCTTGCATGGATGAAGATCAAAACAATGATCTTTCATATGGCCAACTCGATCACAGTGTTGGCATTTTACAATGTGATGTTGTTGTGGAACAGGATCTGGAACAACTGCAGGTGAATTGTCATACAAGAATCCAGCACTCTGAAATATGATGGGCTTGGTGTAGTCTGGAATATGAAAGGACACATCCTTGTCATATCCAATACCAGTTCTGTGCTTGTTGTAGACAAGCTCTTCCCAAGGTCTAATGATGGGCTTGAGAAGTGCAGGCTGAACTGCTGCATCTGCATGTACATCTTCTCTAGTATAAGGAACTAAATGTGAATCATCTGCAACTTTATCTTCTTTCTTCTGATGAGAGTCCTTCACAATCTTCTGAACAAAAATAGGTTCAGAATGGTGACTCTTTTGCTGAAGTTCGTCTTGCTGAAGCTGAGTTTCCAACTGCAAAAACTCAATCTTCTCATGTGCATATAGCAAACAACTTTGAATGTTACAAAGAGCATCCTTGCTCATTTTTATCATATCATCAACATTTGAATGAATGATGTCATTCAAAAACACTAATGCCTCACTGATTTTAGCCATTTCAACAACTTAGGCTCAAAAAATGAAAGGGTGTCGGCTTCAACAGAGAATGCACTCGTTTACAATGTGATTCAACAACAAATACAAATGACTCAAGAAATTCTCAAAGTACAAAGTGTGCTCCTCAAATGATGGAGGGAAATCAACAATACAACAACTCAAATACTGATTGCAACTATGAAGAAGCTACAAATTCCACTCAAAATATAATGTCAGCTCAATACATATCTCTGCAAAATATTTTTAAATGTGTAGTTGAAAACACTTGTGCAAGAATATTTTTATGGCAGCTGAATTTTCTTCTTCAAATAGCTGTTTTCAATGATGGCAAACTTGTCTTCAAATGTGAAATTCTTCAAAAAATCACCCTTATGCCACAAATCATAAAATGTCAAATCTGCAATTTTATCTATGTGTACTCTCCATTTGCTTCATATGTCAATTCCTTCATTTCTGCTGTTCATATCTCGCTTTCCCCTCTCTCTGCTGTTTTTTTTTTTTTTAAATTAATTAATTAAAAATTAATTAAAAAATAAATTAATAGGAATTAATGGGAACGAAAGAATCTAGTAAAAAAGAAGGAGGGGGATTAATTAAAAGAGAGGGAATTTAAAAAGTGGGAAATTTATTGAAATGGGAGGGGAGGGAGGAAATTTATATTGGAGGGGGGCATATTAAAAAGTTTTTATTAAAAAAAGGATTAATTAAAAGGGATTATTAAAAAGAAATTAATTAAAAATGGGGATTAATTTTAGTGGAAAGGGGGGGGGGGGAATTTAAAAGGGAAGGGTATTATATGAAAGGGGCGTATATTAAAATTAAATGGGAGGGGTATTATATGAAAGGGGGAATTTAAATGGGAGGGGTAGTATTAATTATATGCGGGGGTGTATAAAAATTTTTAAAACGAAATATGGAGAGCGTATTGTAATGGAGAGGGGGAGGCTGTAAGTAGAGAAGGTGAGGGAGTTAAGGGGAGAGGGGTGAGCGGGATTAATTATATGAAGGGGCGTGAGATGCTGTCAAGAGGAATTGCAGAGCGAGGTGTGAGTGTTTTGTGAGATGGGATAACGTAAGGAATCCATTGTGCGTAGTGGGAGGGAGGGCCAGTTAGCGCAGGAGGGCCGAGCAGGTAGGTTGTAGGGAGAGTCTGTAGGCGTTGAGGCAATGAGGTGAGATAAGAATATGCGTTTGCAGGGGTGTGAGGGGGATTAGCGTAGGACGTAGCCGAGAGGGGCGGGTAGTGTTTAGGGAGGATTGGGATATGGAGAGTCGTGGGGATGTATGAGTAGATAGCCGACGCGTGAGGTAAAGAAGCCGAGAGGATGGTGTATCAAAGGCGCATGGAGGGATATGGAACGATGTAGTATTGAGAGCGGTGGTTGAGAGGTTGAATTCTGCGTGGTGAGAGGGGTAAGGGTGAGGCGCAGGTGCAGGTGTGAGTGATGTGAAGCGATAAGCAGGTGTGAGTGATGTGAGGTGGGAGGCGGAAAAGCCAAGGGCGAGGGCTGTGATAGTGTAGGTATGGGGAAGCGTTAGTGCCAATGTGTGAGGGAGTGGGTTGGAAATGCAGATAGGTATAGGTGTGGGAGCGTAGAGTATACAAGAGTTGTGTGCAAGGCCGAGAGAGAGGCGTAGGGAAAATATTATTATTATTATTATTAATTTTTTTTTTATAACAGCAAAGTAGAAGAATTTTGAAACAGCAACAGATTTTTAAGCACTGAAATACAGGCAGCAGATTCCAGAAATGAAGGCAGCAGTACAAATTTCAGGTACTGAAATGCAACAGCAGATTGCCAATAAAACCCAGAAATTTTCCAACAGCCCAGCAGAGAATATTTTCCAGTAGTAGAAAAACTCAGAATTGCAGATACTTTCAATTGAAAACTCAGAAATTTCTTCAGAAACCCTCTTTAAACTATTTTCCAGCAGCTCAATATGGTGCAGAATTTAAAATACAGAAATTGCAGGAAGAAATCAACCTTCAGATGCGCAGTGCTGCGTTCTTCAAAACCAATGCTGCCAATTTCTGAATGCTTCTTCTTTTCAAAGCAGATTTCTGAATGTTGTAGAAAATATTTGACTGATGAATGCGGCAAAAAGGACTGCTGCAACAATCTTTGAGTGCTGCAAAAATTATCAGAATTTTTGCAGATATGCACAAGCCATAAACACAAATGGCTCACTCAAATTGGAGCAGGGCTAGCAATCACCCGCTCAGATACCATGTTAAACACCATGTTAAACACACACATGGTGTATGAGAAGAACTAAACACACACACAAGAGACTCAACACACAATGAAGGATAAGCGTGAGGCTTTCTTATTTTCCACTATACAAAGATGTACATTTATAGTACAATGGTGTGACTCTTGGTTTCACATTCCAAGGTCACTTGGACTCCATTGTGACTTTTCGCATTCCACACCTACCCATGTAGGATTAGGTGTTCCAACAAAAAAAAACATGAATAAGTATGCAGAAACACAATAAGAAAGGATAAGAACACCATCACAAGTAACCCCAAAGTATGTTGTATTATATAGCAAAATGTGTGTACAATCCAACAATGTATCCTCAAGCTCAACAACTCATATTACATTACAATATGAGAGCCCAAGGCTCTATTATATAAGATAGTGGGAGATGATCCCAAGATAAATCCAACTGAAAAGTGTAGCTTGATGACAATCCCAAATACCAAGTCAAGTTTCCAAGAGTATGAGTGATGCTCCAAGTGTAAATTGACTTGCTGTATATGGCATAAAAAATGGGAAGCTTAGACCTTGTTCTAGACCAACATAGATCCTTCCCCATGTGAATTTCTATTGTGGTTGCCAAGTGCAGATGATAACAGGTGATATGGGAGAAAACTACCATCGAATTATCCACCAGAGAACTACGCTCTGCCACGTATGATAAACAAGCTAACGAACCATTGTTCATACTATCTATGGATTGTTGTGTAACGAATGGAAACTTCTAGATAGAGCTGTAAGTGTTTCCTTTATGTTGACTGCTCATGTACATGTGTTTCCCACGTAAAAATGATTTATCAAAGTGATTTTGATGCATCAAGTGGAGTGACTACGTGGAACTAAAATGAGACATCCTATGTACAAGTGGATTATTTCCAGCGTGGGTTCAAAGGATAAATGAATATGATGCGTGGATTTGGCAGCATAACATGTTCAAAAATTGTGGAGACAAACTCTAATAAAAACTCCAACTATCAACCTTTGATCGTTTACATGGCAATGTGGACCTCATGCTTGGAATTTAAAATGGGCATATGCATATAGCTGTTTGGATGCCTTCTACGTAGATTATATGAAGAGTGAGGTGGAGTCAAATCCCCACCCAATTTGTTAAATTTAAACATTAGAAAATGTCCCATCAAATTTAATCCAAACCTTTGAAAAATTTCGTGGTGTCTCATTAAACTTAAATGCTGCATTATAGAGTGCCTTTTATTTGGAATTTTGACTTGGGTTTTCCTCCATTTGGTGGGCCCCATGTAGTTGGCACATCAATTTTGATATTCCCTTATATTTCTATGTCAAAATTTGACTTATTTTGACTTTGGAAAAATTTATAAAATTTTCCAATTATTCAATTTTTTTTTTCTTTTTCATTTTTGCGACCAACATTAGAAAAAAAAGCTTTTGAGGGACTATAAGTCATTTTTTGACCCTCAAAGTGAGTCCTAGGATAATTATGGGCATATGAGGATGAATTTTTAGTAATAACACACCCCAAACATTTCCTAAAACCACTTATTTACATCATTACATAGAAATTAATTAAAAAATCTTGATTTGGGAGAAATTTTTAATTATTAAAAAATCCTACTTAGACCTAGTCAAATTCCACGAAATTTCAGTGATGATCTAGAATGGTAATATTTTGACTCTATACACTAATATGAATTATAGGCTCAAAATTCAAGCCGTAACCTTAACTTTGGGGTAATGTAGTGAGTCAAAAAACCTAGAAAATTATTTGTCGCTAAAAAGACAGGAATAATTAACCAAGTAAAAAAAACACTCCAAGGTGTACTTGCTTACTGATCGAGTCATAAAATATTAGGCCTGTTACATGTATATACTCATCATTCTAGTGACATTTATACAATATCCCCGTAGGGCTTCAAAATCTGAGGAATCAAGAAGAAAATGATAAGAAGAATAAGTATAGTTTAAAAACTTTGGTAATTTTATGGTACAAGTGTCCTTTGGTACATACTTGGGCATGGAGTCTTCATACAATCACCAGGTGTCACTCTAGTGGTCAACATGACCCTTGACATGGGTAATTATACCATGGATTTTTCTTCATCCTATATGCAGAAAATCAATTTACACTGGCACATCAAACAAAGATGGGTAGAGTGCTCATTGACAAAGCTGACACAACATGAGTTGGTAATTTGTATGGATGAAATTATGGAGAAGGTAGACCTGTTGGATAGGAAAATCACATGTCTTGAAAAGGTTTTCGGGAACTATGTTAATTCCTCCTTTGACAATGAAAGTGAATAGCAACCAATTTTCCAGGTGGACTCCCCTCTTGAGATATGATCAAGCGACCATGTCATATGAAGAAAATCACAACATGGGGAGTTGTTATGTTATGTTTATCCATTTATATTTTCTGTTAGTTTATAGTTTGAAAGGAAATATTATTATTTGCAACACTATTAACAAGAATTTTTTTAATTTATGTTACTATCCTAGTCTCCCTAGTGGCAGATTAGTGACCGATTTTTTTTTTGTTATGCATATTTGCTCAATAAAAGGCCTTACGTTTAAAAAAAAAATGTGGTTCCATTGGTAGCACCATTTTCTTGGAGGGTGGTTAAAACTATGACTTGTTTGAAATCACAACTTTGACAACCAATATAGAAAATTGATTCTCAAATGGAAAAGTGATGCTGCTAGTAACATCAGTTTTATTTTTGGAGTTAAAATTATGATTTGATTGAAGTTGTGGCTTTGACAACGCGTAACATCAAAAATGAAAACATAAAACAACTCCTACCTAAAAAAAGTGGTACTACTAGAAAAATATTATTATTATTTTGGTTCAATTGCATTCAAAATAAATAATTTGGAAAATTTGTTCATAAATAAGTCTAAAGAAAAAGGTGAAAAAATGCATCATGCATTTTGTAAATTAAGAAAATCGCTTAATACAAATAAAAAAGGAAAATAATCTGTCTTTATTTTTATTTACATAACAAATTTTTATTTATATTTTTAAATACAAAAAAAAATACTTTAAAAAACAAAATTTATATTTAATAAAATAACAAAAGAAATAAATCATCATTTAAATATAAATTGGGAAAAAAACTAATATATATATATATAAAAATTAAAAAATGAATTTAAAAATAAAAATAATAGTTGGGAGGGTGATGCTAGGCATTGCCTCTTTCTTTGTTTATGAATAACTTGCTCACAAAACTTGCCTTATAATTAATGATTTTTTTTTTTTTTCAATTTTTTGCTTTTTTTTTTTTAATTTTTGATTTTTTGGTTTCAATTTATTTATTTTAATGCAGTTTAACAAAAAAAATTATTCATTTCAGAATTAAGACTTTTGTGATTTGAATAATGTTGATAAATTGATTTTGGATCCATCACATCTATATTTTGTAGTTGACGTTTTGAACCAAGAAGTGTGGTTCATCTCCAAGGAATCTCTTTCTTGGAGATGAACCACACTTATTGGTTCAAAAAGTATACAAAATATAGATGTGATGGATCTGGAAGAAATTTCTCAACTAAAAATATCAATATTTTGCAATATCATTTTTTTGACATTTTTTATAATTTTTTTATGGTACATGTTGTCAAGGCCATTGTTTTAATCAAGTTGTAATTTTAATTCATGAAAATAAAAATAATGTTACTGATGGGATATTTCTTGAAGATGAACCACACTTCTTGGTTCAAAATGTCAACTTCAAAATATAGATGTGATGAATCAAAAATCAATTTCTCAACAAAAAATATTAATATTGTGGTAGTATCACTTTTTTTTTGTTAAAATTTGGGCTCTATTTTTATGTCTTTTTTGACATTTTTTCATAATTTTTTGATGTTATATGTTATTGAGACCTTTGTTTTAATTAGGTCGTAATTTTAAATCTTGAAAATAAAAATGATATTATTGGTGGCATCCCTTTTCCATTAGAGGGTCAATTTTCCATCAGTTTTTCACTATGGTATTGTTGTCAAGGCTATGATTTTAAACAAGTCATGGTTTTAACCATAATTTAAAAGACGAGTGCCACCGGTGGTATCGATTTTGAAATAAAGGTAAAAATAGGCACTAATACAACATCTAAGAAATGATAACTTTGGTGAGTTTTCATAAGTTGATAATTTGATATATTAAAGTACCATTTTATTTTATTACCAAAGGATCTAATGTGGCATTTTCAAATATCAAGAAACAAAAACAACAACAAGAGAAATATTAAAATGAATATGAGTAAAGTATAAAATGCTATCAACTAATTGATGATATGAGGAGGCATATAATTCAGGAGTAGTATAGGTGGAAACAAGTTTGACTTCAAATTGAAAGGGAGAAGGTGTCTATTTACAATTTCTACGTTAAGACAATAAAGAAGGTCACATGCATACTTACACTAGGAAAAAATAAGTGACTTCCTTGGTTTGCAATACTTGGAGGCCAAGGAAATAACGTAAATAACCTAAGCCTATCATTTGAAATTTGTTCTTGATATTGTATTGGTGTCACTACTAATACAAATAAAGTCATCAAATTAGAGGATACAAATTATGAGATGTTTATCTACTTTCTTTTTATAGACATTAGGGTCAATATGACCTCTAGAAAATTTGGTGTCTAGATGAAAGCTATCCAGTTTAGCACAACCAAGATCGAAGAGCTTTCTTAAGACCATATAAATATTTATTAAGGTGACAAATATGGTTGGACCCACTTTGAACATAGTCAAGAGGTTGTTCCATGTAAATTTATTCTTGAAAATTCCCGTGCAAGAAGGCAGATTTAACATCCAATTGATGGAACTCACATTTATGTGAGGTGGAAAGGGCTAGAATAAGGTATTTGGAACTTATTTTGGCCATGGGGGAAAAGGCTTTATTATAATCAATCCTTTCAACTCGAGAAAATCGTTTGGAAACTAATCAAACTTTATGTCTTTCTACACTTCCATTTGATGCATATTTAGTTCTATACACCCATTTACATTAGACAAGTTTTATTTCTTTTGGAAGAGGTACAATATCCCAAGTATCATTCGATGATATTCTTCATTCACTGTTGTGTGGCATTTTGGATGGCCAAAATATTCTACAAATGTATTTGGATCACGAGCCTCTAAAATTTGAACCAAAATAGAGGAACCTTGTTGGAGCTGTGAACATGTACGATGTTGGTTTGTATGACCATTAGTTGCTACTCGTGTTATATGACCCCATTTGGTAAGTAGTTGCATGTGTGTAGGGTCATGTTCAAAGGACCCAATTAGGGAAGATGAGTAGTTGGAGGAAGACTTTAATCTCTATTGTCATATTTTAAAGAAGAAATCAATGTATGCTATTAATAGAAAAGTTAGGAATAGAATATGGAAAAAGTGTTTAAGATAACACATATGTTAAATTAAGCACGTAGGTTGAGGAAATTTCATCAAAGTTAACATTTATCCTAATAATAATTTCATTGGAATTATGTTGAAGAAGTCTATAACCTTTACATATTAAAAATATCCAACATGAACTTCTGACTTTTAGGTTGTAATGATTTCGTTTATTTATTAGGGATGTGAGCCCATGCTTCACTACCAAATAGACAAAATTGACTTACATATGGTTTAATTTTACTCCATGCATATTTGGTGTTATATTTTTAAAATATTTTGTAGGAGTGTGTTTGAATATTTAATGAACATAATTAATAGTACCCATCCAAAGATAAGAGCTTAATCCCTTAGATTTCATCATACAATTTTTCATTTTCATCAATGAGTTATTCTTTCTTTTAGCAACACCATTATGCTGTGGCGTATAAGGAACAATATGTTGCATTTGAATTTTCTATATAGTGGAATGAGTTTAAATTTGATGTTAACATATTTTTCGTCATTATTTATTCTTAACTTTTGCATTTTATGTCTAAAATGTTTTTCTACAAGGGCCTTGTAGGCCAAAAATATCCCAAAATATTTGTTTTTTAAGTTTTAAAAATAATATCAAGTGCATCTGGATACGTCATATATGAAAGTTAAAAATTAATTGAACCCAAAGAAATAAGGAAAGGGATGTAGACCACAAAATCACTATGAAAATTTGTAAGGGGGCTGAGGCATACTAAAAGACACATTTGTCAAAAGTAACTCTATGATATTATCAAGAGCAAAATCAACACAAACACCATCTTAGCAAGAAAATGGGGGAATGTTAGTCATCATGTTTTTATTACATCAATGGAATGATGGGTGATAGTTTAGATTATCAAATCACTCATGCTAGAGTTTTCTCAAGTCATTTCTATGAAAAATAAAAATTAATGAAAAAAAGATAGCCCAACTTGTCAAATCCATACAACCTAGTAATATCATCAAAAATTACAATTTCTAGGGCATGATTAGGACCTTTTAAATTATTGATTACAATTTGATGAGGTGAAAACTCTACTATTTATCTTAACTTGAATGAGTGATTTCATATATTGATATAATATCGTGGGGAATACTTGGGGAACACAATACATCATTAAAATGATCATTATCTTGTTAAATTGTTTCATACCCTACAACACTAAGATTTCTATAATCACTATAAAATATTTTTTTGGTGTTTCAATCATGAAGTGTAGAAAAAATGACAATTTATCCATATGGTAAGGTGCTCCAAAATAAATAAGCTGCTCAATAGGATAAAAAGTAGATGTTATATTAAAGGAAAAATTAGAAGAAGAAAGTGCATGTACATGAGAGAAGAGTTGGAAGAAGAATCAAGATTATTGTTTTTCTTCTTTATTGTTTTTTCTATGGTTTCTATCTTCTTAAAAAAATTATATTCTACATGACTATCTTGCCCAAAAAAATTGCAATGTCTCTCTTAGTATTCTTACTTTTTGATTTTTTTCCTTTGTAACTATTAGGAATAAGCATTGACTATGAGGATTTGCAACCTTCATTTTTCTTGTTGTTGTGAGGAGGTTGCTTCTTTGGATGATTAGATTTATCATTCTATTATGCTACTAAGGTTTTGTTACATGTACTTGTAGTGCTAATCACTCCCAAATGCAAGAGCTTATCTTGATTTCTAATAAGACTTCATAAAATATTCAAGGGAGGGTGGTATTTAAGCAAACCCTTAGGTTTTTTCGTGGAATGAAAAATAGAAACAAAACAAGAATATGCACTACCAAGTTTAGAAAAAATAATATATATCAATTGGAATTTTTTTTTTTTTACAAACTTAAAGTAAAATATTGAGTGTTTGAATTTACTTGGATAATATTCAATATAAGAGAAATCATTGTGACTTAATAAATCAACTTCTCTTCAAGTTTATGGGTTCTACTTTTATTGTGTTTAGCAAATATAGTTTCCAGATTTTCTTAAGCATCACATCATTTTTCAACTCGTTGAAAGTGATACCATAAATCAACAAAGATGGACATTCCGAATAATACATGTAATATATAATTTTTGTATTCCTATTTAGCTTTATTTCATGCATTAGTGGGGGATATTTCTTTATCCAAGGTGTCGTAGCCACTACAACAACCCCAAATTTTCGATATTCTCAAAATTTGGAATCCCCCTATCTTGAACTTTCCAAAGGAAAAATTTCCATGATCCTCCTCATTCCTATGAGTTTCTTTCACTTATTAAAAGTTTCCCAAAAAGGATTTATCGCAACTTACCTCTACAATGTGTTACTAGTCGCAATTGCATCCTACATTCTCAATTAGTGATAACAACACACTTTCACTATCTAACTAGTGCCATCGCACTTTGTATTTCCTATATGCGACTAAAGCAGCTCGTCACACCGACTTACTCGAAATTGATTTTTCTTCCACGAGAGCACATTTATTACACTCATATCTGCACATGTGAAAAAAAATCTATATATATGGGCTCTTCGCCCCCATTTCATTTTCACCATCTCATTTTATCTGAGCTCTCAAGTACACAACACAAAGATATTTCTCAGATCGTGGCCTGCCTATGCAACTTGTGACTATGACCTAGTGCTTGAACTCGAGTAAGTTAGTGAATTATCCTTTATATATGCATCTAGTACCTTCCTTTACACATTTCTTTACTCCCTTCTATCAAATCCTACCCTCATTCCATACTTAGATGATTTTATATCTATTTTTCCAAGCTCCTTTTGCCTAGTCGCATCGACAGAATCTAGCATAACATGCCTTCCCCTTTTATATATAATTTTCCCGCCGTTGCTAAATATCATCCTTGCGTTATCACACATTTAATTTTCAAGTCATGATTGTGACAATCCTGACTATTGATTCCCATAATCATATTTTGATCCCACAAGTTGTGATTGCGCAACATACTTCCATGCTTCCCCCTTCATCACATACTATAAATATTTCTCATGACAATGCTAAAGTGTGATATGTTTCTTCTAAATTGGATAAGAATTACCCTTGGATAAATTTATTTTTATCGCAAACTACCTTTTCATTCTGCGACTAGATTAATCATAATCTATATTCATAGTTTGTGATTGAATCCTAACACACTGTGTTTTTGTAAAATGCACCACCTACCAGAACAATGAATAAATTTTTTTTTTCCTAACATTGTATACAATTGACAAAATATATTTGAAATGTCAGAAACCATTGATCTGATGTGCATCAACATATCATCTTCCATAGGAGATATGACACTAATGGAAAGAAGGAGACTCAAGAAAGAGATAGTAGAAATAATTACTGAATGAAAATTTGAAAGCCCAAGAGTCAGAGTGCCTACCTACAAGGAAACTACATGTTATGTTGATAAATTAGTTCCTTAACATGATCTGTAACATACCAAGAATTATATTGAAAAATATTCCCGAAGATTAATAAGAATGTGATGTGTACATTATTATTAAGAAGTCATGGTTTCACAAACTAGATGCCCATTTTCCTGTTTTACCATGTATAGAAACCATTGATTGGATCTTACAATATACCGATGATGACAATATGATAGTCAAGAGAATCCAGGGTACACAGCTAAAATCATACACACCACAGGACATTGAAAAATATTATAAGATGCCTCAGCCTCATGAGAATCTCAGTCCATAGTGGTATTTCAAATTCATGACACCAACTAAGGATATTATGAAGACATGGTTGAAGGAACCTAGAAAATTTAGGGAAAAAAGTGATGGAATCTACAAGACTAAATTTCTCAAGAGGGTATACCAGTTGTTGATGACTATGTGTTGCAGAATACATGGGAGAGAGGACACATAATTCTTTGAGGAGAGTCGAGTTCCCATGATACATACATGTACCACATGAGGAATAGTTTTCAATTGGAATGATCTCCTAACATCTTCACTCACGTCAAATGTTAGGAGAACTAGGCACCCAAAAAAAGGGGAACAATTAGAATTTTATATGACTTCCTACTTACTAGATGCCATATGTGCTAAATTGGAATTCGAAGCATTAGGATGGAGATGGATTTTTTTCCCATGATATCCTACCTATACACATTTATTGCAAGAAATTGTGGGAAACAAGGTATAGAGGAATGTACACTTGGATCACAAAGAAATTTATCTCAATGGTATACAAAAAGCTTTTTGAAATTGAGCCACCTTGTATGTACACCAGAGAAAGGATGTAATTACCCGAGGTATCTAATTGGTTTACCCCTAGAGATTGTACATTTATAAAGGTATTTGATATATATAGGAGCCCTCATCTGTTGCCACTATTTGTCATAGACAAGGTGATGTTAAATGAAGTAGCTTATCAACTCATAATAGGGCTCACTCACTCATTGATAAAGGCAAAGAAAAATCCTTGGACCACCTTCCCTTAATTCATAGGAATATATTGCATAAAAAAGTTCAAAGAAGCAAAATATAAAGCATAAGAACTAGAAAATCTCAAGTTCGGAGAGCTTGGATACCATAGATATGACTCAAAGGGTATTTCCACCCAAAATTCTAGAAAGTAAAATATAGTTGGGCTTACAATATAGTTAATTGGGAAGCTGACGTGGAATTAAAGAATTTATTTAATGCCGCAAAAGTAGTTAAATAAATCAAAGGGATAGGTACCTCCAAGCCTACAAAAAACCATGAGAACACATATGAAGAGTCATATAGGAGCATGGATTTATAGGAGAAGGGAGATGCACTAAAGATAAAATAGGAGATGGAGGACAATAAGGAAATATTGAAGAAACAAAGACCCAAACAGGAAGTTAAGAAACAATATGAAGAGGAGGCTAAGAAAAAGCAAGCCAAGGAGGAATCTAGAAAGAAGCATGATGAAGAAGAGGCGAGAAAAATTACAAGAGGGAAATGAGATGAGGAATAGGGAAGAAAAGAAAGAAAAATGCAAGAAAAAATAAATAAGAAAAAGAAACAAGTAACACAGAAGAGGAAAGAGGAAGAAGCCAGAAAGGAAAGGGAAGAAGAAAATAAGAAAAAGCAGGAAGAGGAGATGAAAGTAAAATAGGAAGAGGAAGCAAAGAAGAGAGATGAAGAGTCAACCAAACAATTGGAAGAGGAATTAATTGCTAAAGAAATAGCTGAAAAAGTAGTATAAGAGGTAATTTTGAATGACTTACAAACATAAGCTATTATAGGAAAATTTCCAATTAATGAAATGGGAGTCACTTTCAAAGAAGAGGATAGAATATTATATCTCTCAAGGTTCACATTTGATGAGTACAAGAACAAAATATTTCAATAAAGGTGGAAATAATCAGGATGAGAACTAAGTAAACCTATATCTTCTACTAATATAAGAGAAATCATAACAGATACTAATACTAATCCTTTAGCGATAGCCTCCGCTGGAAGTGCATTTGTTGCCACCCTTGAAAAGAAAGTGGAGCACCTGAAAAAATAAGTTAATGAATTGAAGAGGCAATAAAACATAGAATGGCCGCAAAAAGAGACAAAGTGAGAATTCATATGTTAGTACAATCCTATGAAAATTTGAGTAGAGATATGGCCAAAATGATCAATTCATATTAGACACTCCATTGTGGGTTAGAGTCCCTTGTTAAAGTGCATAAAATTCCTTCCATTAATGCTATAGAGGAAATGAGGCCCAAAGAAGAAATCCAAAGAGAAATACAAGAGACGTTGGATGCAATAAAATAAGCTACCACACATAAGGACTTAGAGCCCACAAAAGATGCAATAGAAAAGTATGTTGTGGAACCATAGAAATTGCACACAAAGCCTCAATGCTTTGGATCTAGATACAACTAGAGGATGTTGCTTCTATATCCCCCTTGATTGTGAGATGAAGTTTGAAAGAATGTTTTTAAAGAAGATCAGTTCTGTTTCCTTTGAATACAAGGCATTGCATGCATACCTCACAGGATAATTACAAGTGGGAGCTTATGACATGGGAATCATGAAGTTGTCCCCATAAATGAAGTTTTTCATTATTTTTTTTTATATTTTATTATAATTTGTAAAAAAATTATATTGTAATTAGAAATAAAGTAGAAATAAAATAGGGAGAAAATGAAAAGTAATGTGGAAAATGAAAAGTTGTGAGGAAAATGAAAATTCATGAGGGAAGTTAAAAGGTCATGGGAAGTAAAGAGCACGTAAAGAGTAACCTAATTTTGTATAAATATAGCCTCATGACTAGTTAGAAAGGAATTTTAGTTTTGGGACTCCATTTGAGCATCTTGTTTATGAAAGCTTGTTCATCCTTTTGAGAAATCAAGTTATAACTTAGTACTTCCATTGTTGGATTTCATGGATGCTTCATTTAATGGTGCATTGGAAATTTAAACATAATATTTAGAAGGTCATTGAACTAAGAGAGAAATTTCATCTATATATTATTTAATTATGTGAAACTTATCTCATGATGATTAGATTGCATGTGACTGTTCTTTCCATGTGTTAACTTAACAAACTCTTTTGTTGATTTAAACACATATCTTACTTGGAGTTGTATGATATTTATATTTTCATTACCATTTTCTATTGAGAACTAATTCACAAGAGATGAATAAATTTTTCCTTCATCCATGTATCTTAATCGAAGTATTCTTACATTCTTCCTTTAAAGATTCATTTGTATTCTAATTCATGAGTGCATCAGTTCATTGATATTGTAGCTGTGGAAATTATTGAGGCTTATGAAATTATTTTGAGTAGAAAAGAATAAAAAAAAACCTAGGGTGGTCTATCGTAGGTAATAATAAGGCTAGATATAACTTCTTCGCAATCCAAATCTTAAAAAAAAGGGAAGGCTAATTGTCCCTGTATTAGATATTTTTTTATTGACACGTTAAAAATGTCAGCAAATCAATCTTTTCAGAGAAATAAAGCTTAAAATAGATTGTATCAGGATGGTGTAATATCTTGTTAAAAATGATTTCCAGCTATACTCAACGTGTAAACGCGTATCAATATTATAAAAAATCAAAGAAATCAATGAGTAAAGCTCTAAAAACATAGCATAAAGGTAGGAACAAAATAACAGGAAAAAAGATCAAAATTAGTTAGAAGCTCCAAATTAAAAGTAAGAAAAGAACTACAAGAACACTAAAATAAATTGTAAAGCAAATGCAATAAGAGAGAAAATTAAGAAAACAAGCCAAAAGAAAAGCTGAAAAATAAATATTTACAAGGAAAAGTGGGCGATTTTGATGATTTATTCCTGTGCTAGCTCTATATGGCTTGAGATTTGAGCTATTCATAGTGTAGGGCATAGCACGGTCATTTTCATGTTTTAGAAGATAGGAATGAGGCCCGACTATTGTAGCAATTTTGAAAGGTACAATCCATAAATTTTCGAATTTGTGATGTTTTCCTTTTTATTCTTGCGCAAAGTCCCATAAAAATACCTTTTGATTGATAGTAAAATTAACATATTTAGGTCAAGTCCCATTAACATAATCGGTTGAGAATGGGACTCGTCAGCAAGGCGACCTAGGATCAAACCTCACCAGGGGGTGGTTGTGCCCTGTGCTAGGGGGAGGAGAGATGCTATAAAATCCAATTAGTAAAAGGGCTGGTACAGCCCAGTCCGAGTGCAATCCCCAAGTGAATTTGATGGATTATATGCCCCTGGGTCGTGACTAATCAAGCCACATGCCAAGCCTGCTGGAGGATCACAGACAACTTGACAGACAAAAAAAATTAACATATTTATATTTTTTTATCAAAATATTTTTTTATTGTTTTCATCCTGCATTTAATATTATCAAGAGAATGATTTATTTGTTCTTCTAGGGCTAATAGAGATAACACTCTTTTAGAGATATCAGTAGAATTAAGCTCTTCAAATTGCATGGCAAGGCATAAATAAGTCAACTGAAGTTCAATAGAAATAACTACCTCTTTCCCATACATTAGATGGAAAGGAGAAGTGTTAGTACTGGATTTCACGATTGTGTGATCAACCCACATGGAATATTTTAACAAATTATGTTAATTGCAAGGTTTTTCATTTATGATTTTCTTTAAATTCATATTGGATTTTTATTCGTGGATTCAGCCTTGAGGGTAATAGGTGGAAGATATGGAATTTATAATCCTGTTATTGCCAAAAAAATTAGTGCATCATGCATAAATAAATGCTATACCATTATTAGTAATCAAGTCAAGAGGGATACCAAAATGTGATAGAATGGTGTTTTCAAGAAATTCAATGACTTTGTCATCTCAGGAATTATTTAATAGGACAACCTATGCCCACTTCGTGAATTAATCAGTGATGGTGAGGATAAGGCACTGAAGATGAAGGTGTATTGATTGGTACAATAAATTCAAGACCCAATTTTGAAAATAGGAAATCAATAATGATAGGTTCAAAGGCATGGCCTGAAATTTTTCTCCACTAGCAGCTTGTTGACATTATTTTCAACTCTGCACACATTTATTTGAATATAAAAGGATCGTTGGCCAACAAAAACCATATCTCAAGATTTTTTGTGCAGTGGATTTAGCTCTAAAATTACCACCTATATGCACTCCATGAGTGGAACCATGAGAGAGTGCTAGGATTTCATCAGTAGATTCATCATTAACACAATGTAATAACAATCCATTAAAGTATGTTCTAAAAATCATGTTATTAAGGATTATATATTTGGAAGATTCCAAACATAAAATTTGTCGTTGAGTTTTATGAAGATGATCATGACATTTTTGATTTTTCAAGTAATAGATGAAATCCTTATACTAAAGGTGATTTGCAACAACAATTTGTTGTTTATTAATTAGAAATAAGGAAAACAAGGATTCATCATCATTCTCTATTTCACATGGTTCAGGATATTGATCAGGGTGAAGCCCTAAGTCACATTGCTTTATTGTTTTGGTGTAAATGATCGACATGTCATGCTATTGAATTTTGGCAAGCCAATGAGAAATTTTCCCTGAAAGATAACTCTGTGAAAGCATAAACTTAACGATAGGTAACGAGACTCTTACCTTTGTATGATTTCCTAGGATATAGTGTCGAAATTTCTCAATTTCTTTGACAAGCGTGAAAGCATGTTTTTCGATGAATGAATATTTGAATTCATCATCTGAAATTATTTGACTCATGAAAGCAATTGGATTCTCATTTCCTTGATCTTTATTTTGCATGAGGATGCTAGAAATGGCTTCCTCTGTAGCATTAATGTAGATATAGAATTCCTTAGTGAATTTTGGCTTTTCCAACAATGGTGTGAAGGAAAAAGATTCGTTTAAGGCAAGAAAATCCCTTTTTGTAATATCATACCACTTGAAAACATGATATTGCTTTAATAAATTATGAATAGGTTTATCAATTTTGGAAAAGTCATTAATAAATATGTGGAAAAAATTTACCTTTCCCATAAAATATTGGATTTCATTTTTTGAATTAGGGGGTGGGAGATTCTTGATTGCCTCGACCATTTCTAGATAAATGCTGATTACGACTTCAGATACAATATGTCATAGAAGCTTACTAGAAGTGACTCCAAATAAATATTTATTTAGATTGAGTGATATATAAAATCTTCTACACCTAATGAAAAATTGTCTTAGATATTCGAAATGATCTTTACGACACTTAGAGTATACTGTCATATCGTCGAGATAGATATGAATGATTTTATTGATGAGGTGATTGAAGGATAATTGCATAGCCCTATGAAAATTTTCACCTGCATTTATCAAGCTGAAAGGAATTCATTCATAAGAGAAAGTTCCCTAACAAGTGGTAAAGGTAGGTTTGTATTTATTCACTTTCTTCATGCGAATCTAGTTATAACTAGAAAAAATATCTAAATGAGACATCATTTGAGATCCGCCATTTGCTGTAAAATGTGATCCATGTTAGGCAATGGGAAAATTTATTTTATAGTTGCCTTATTTAATGAGTGGTAGTCTACACATAAGAATATGCCACCATTTTTCTTCCAAATAGGGACGAGGTTTCCCACCCACTCTGAATATCTAACTAGAAAGATGATTTGAGCTTGTAGCTTCTAGAGAAGGATTGAGCGACCTTTATCTCTGCCTAATTGGTTTGGAATATTTTTTGAGAGGAATGGCATGAATATTTAGATCATTAGGGGTTCTAATAATTACGAAAACCATTTTTCCAATTTTGCATTTAGATCCTTCTCTGTGATTTTCTTTTGAATTAGGAACACCACTTGGTGAGAAAGAACTTTCTAGGGAGGGAATTATGGCTGTGAATTTATTGTCTTTCAATGATATGATCTCATTCTCCTTGATAGGTCGATTTTGGATGAAAGCATAAATGATTTTATCATTAGAGAAGACTTTCTAGTCATAATTGTTGTTTGGGAGATGAGGCCTACAGAAAAACTAGAAAACAAAATTTGACATTTCAGGTAATATTTTTCGGGAAGGACTTGCTACATATACGGATAACTGATCAAAAAAGGAGTTGAGTTCCCTCTGAACATGATTAATGCTGAAAGATAAAAGTTTGAAGATATTTTCCCAAGTGATTTGAGTATGCCTTTTGATGAGCTTGTTAAAAGGAGAATACATTTTCCTTATTAACTTGACAACCAAATCTGAGTCCCCAAAGGAAGTCAAGTACTTACAACCCAAGGTTAAATTTTGCTCTATCCCTAAAATAAGTTCTTCAAATTATGAAATGTCATTTGTGCATTGGAATTCGAGTCTAAATGCATATTGGTGCATTATTCCGAGGGGAATATGTTGGGAAACATACTGAGAGGGGGGTGAATCAGTATTTAAGGCTGAACAATTTTTCTTTTCTTTCTCTTAAAAACATATGTTACAGTACTGCATCCAGCATTGCATCAGATAAGCATTAAGCATGAATATAAATAACAGAACAAACCATCAACACATATGAACACCAGGTTTTAAGGTGGAAACCCAATTCGGGAGAATTCCACCGCTGTTGTAATCTCAGTTTTCA